>CAUOFW020006680.1:90025-103645 GCA_963454935.2 Ilex paraguariensis | reverse complement strand
CTCCTAATCTTACCCAGAATAAAAAAAAAATAGTCATTTTTATTTTTCATCCATCCAACCAAACATAAAGGAAGGAAAATGTATCATTCCTACTTTCCATTCTTCCTAATTTTCATCATTCCTACCAAACGGAACATTAGATCAAACATATAGACAAATCAAAACAGTGGAGATGTTTTACAATTACAAGCACACCACAAAGGAAAAAAGCATACCATATAGCAATAACATGTACTAAAAAAAATTCAATATAAGATTTAACAGTTACCTTTTTTGCCATATCTTCTATTGCCCTCTATGTGTGTGTTGGGTGTTTTGATTCTTACTCATGTTTTTACATGCTGTAGTCAAACCTGAAAGGGAAATACAAAAGAACTAGTAGTATTGATCAAAGACTATGTTCATCATCACAATATGTTCCACTGGATGTGACCAAAGACTATAATCTCAAAATCTGTTTCCATGTGTGGAAGTACAGGAGACCATGGCCCGTTGGAGAGTGGAAAGCTCTTCGTAGCTATCCTTTGGCAAGTTTGTGCAACCTGGTTTGGACTATGCAAGCTTGATGATGAAAGTTTGTCTATGACTTTGTTGCTGGGGGGACAATGTGATGCAATAGCTTGTGTTGATGCTATGCAAGAATGACAATTTGAATGCACTTTGAGAACCATGATTTGATCAAGGAAGCACTTACACTATGGGCATATAGGTGTCCTAACTACAGTCATAAAGTGCTATATTTGACTCGATAAGATTTCATTTATTACTTAATTCACCATAGCATAAGTTGGGTCTGAATAGATTGCACTTCAATGCCAATTTGATCTATTTATTAGCATGTGATAGAAGATCTTCGATACATATATCTAATAATAATCTGAATCTGTGAATCCGTTAGCTTGAAAAGTAGTATTTGGATATAAATCAAGATAATAGATTGACAATTTGACCTAGAAAATTTTGTTTGGTTAGTTAGATAAGCACACCCAATAATAGACTAGGGAAGATCAATAACTCTATATAGAACAATAGTAAATTTCTTCTAAACCACATTATTTGTCGCAGTGCTTGTCGAATTCTTCTCATTTTTTTTGTATGCACATTTCTATTTACACATTTATAATCCCTTTCAATGACAATGAACAAATAATAGTTCTAAAGATCACGAAAACTTTTCGAAGTAACTCATTAGCTAAATAAGGAACAATCAAATTACAATCTCCATCGAACAAATGTACAAAATCATAAGTTCTCGAATAACAATTTCATGGTTAAACTTGATACCAAAACGACATCAAGTTGGCAATCTCACCAAAAACAAAAAAAACAACAGAAAAAAGTTGGCAGTTACATACCCTTGTTTAAATTACAAACAATTAGTGCACTCTTAAAAAATGGCAAGAGAACATTTGACAAGCACAAGTCAAACCGAACTCATCTGTGTTTGGCACGTAAGAAAGTTGCTCCTTAAAATAGACATCTTCAACTGTCAACACCAACAAAAATAAGGAAGTTTAGAGGCACACTGAGTGATAGGTGAACACATATCAAAATGAGTACTAGTTTACTTTCAATTAGATAGATTACACTTACAAATTAAAGCCAAATTTACATGGCCTCTTCTACTATTGATTTTTTTCACATAGAACCTTTAATTACTTGAATTGGTTTGGTTTTACATAATCCTAAAACCAAAGGTTTGGTTTGCTTCAGAAGGAAAATGCATACAAGCCAGTGAATTTTGCAGCAATGTGTAACTAATTTAAAGTAGGTGAGGGAGGGTGGAAGCAATAAAGGGTCATGCAGTTTAGTCATTTTCCATCCATAAGTTAACTGTCACTGGGGGCTTGAAGCCATGTCAAGCCAATTAGTAGAAGGTTAGTAAGACAAAACTGATCATACAGGGGGAATATGAGATTAGAGCCATAGTGTTGGCGTGCTAAGTGTAAGTTTCCCTTTTTCTCTTTATAGACTTAAACCTGATTGGAAAAAAAATGAAAACAGAGGCAAGCAGGTTAAAAGGGAAGAAATGCAATGTGAATGGAACCTGAGAGACGAATTACGAACGCAGGGGATGTGAGCAATCTTGGGCCAATCAACTCCTTTCTCCTTGTAACACCGTTCTTCAAGAAGTGGGCATCTTGTTATGACCAGGCTTGAAAGTGTGTCAAGTATCCTTTCATTCGGCAAGGAACCCAACTCAGGGCATTTCTTGATTTCCAGATGCTCAAGAGAGGTCAGATTCTGGAGCCCCTCAGAGAGAGACTTTATCTTAGGGCAATTGTTGATTTTCAGATGCTCAAGAGAGGTCAAGTTTCGGAGCCCCTCAGAGAGAGACTCGAGATTAGAAAATCCATCAATATAGAGGTTAGTTAGAGTAGGAGGAAGAAAACAAGAGTCTGGAAAGGAAAGTAGCTCTGGATATAAACGTTCCATGGTGAAACGCCGAAGAGAGGAGAGTCTTTGCAAGCCCCACTCTGATAGAGGCTTAAGTTCTCTGCAATTAGAAATAAATAAGGTTTCTAGGTTGCGGGGGAAATTCCAGCCAGGAAAGGATTCCAAACTTCTACAATCACGTATACTGAGCGATTTAAGGAATATGAGGCTGTGACTCTGGCTAGGAAAGGAAAAGGGATTTTCAAACCCAGAGATGTAAAGACTTACTAGGTTAGGAGTGAGCAAACCACTTCCTGAGGGTGAGTGGTCGATTTGATAATTCAACCCACATACAAATTCCCGCAGGCCTACTCGTAAACTCCCCAAATTGGGCCAATTACTGATCCCAAAGCTTCCTGACGTGATGCTCTGCTCGACTGTCTCTTTAACCCACTCCAAATTCCTGCAATCCCAGATTGAAACTGACTTAAGCGCGGAGAGAGGAGTGTTTGTCGGCAAGGATCTCAGAGACGAGCATTTTCGGAGCTCCAACACTTCAAGACGAGTGATGCAATTAGGGATGGATTCCAGAGAATCGGCTTCTACAATGCAAAGACGTCTAAGCATGGGCGGGAGACTCTCCTCTGGAAAAGAGACAAGCTTTGGGCACTTCCTGATTTCCACCTCCTTGAGAGAGGTATGGCTTTTTAGTCCATAAGGCAACCTCTCCAGATTTTCACAAGAGTCTACTTGCAAACGTTCAAGATTACAAGGTAGCATTTGATCTACTTCTAACAGTTGCACAAGTAGAGGACAATGCCAGACTGCTACGCGTTTGCAACAGGAAAGGCTTTCTGGTGTAATCCCATTCTGCCACAAAGTCACCAACGCGGCACAATTCCAAAATTCAAGATCTTCAAGTGACACCAACCCATTTGTGAACTCCGTTTGCAGATGAATTATTCCCGAAACATTCTTAATTTTCAATCTTCTTAGAGACGGCAATTGGGTAAAACTTTTCAACACTGCCTGATCACAATTTTCTATCTCTAACTTGCAAAGAGAGAGAAGTCTTAAGAGTGGAACACCCACCAGTTTAGGACAATTTTGTATAGTAAGCTCACGAAGGCAAGGGAAAGATCCTCTAAAATCAACACCATAGGAAAAAGACCATTCCTTCCATTCTAGCATCTTGTTGAATTGTAGAATCTCGAGTGATAGAAATGGAATCTCCAAAGTGCTACCACTGCAATAGAACTCTGCACCCACACTTTTTACAGCATGCATGTCTTTTATGTATAGTTCTTTGAGCAAGGGTAATTGGCCAAGTGGTGGTAAAGACTCGCATTTTGTACAACCTTCAAGACTAATGTACATTGTTTTAGAGAATGACAGATCCCCAATCCAACTTGGAAATGTGATGCCCTTGTATAACTCAATTTTAAGACTTTTTAATTCTCTATGTGGCCGCAACATATCAAGTACATTGACTTGTAGTCCTTCCCGTTGAGTATCTTCGATGTCACTATTCCATTGAAATTCTAACTCATTAAGATACTGCTTACCACTTAAATTGGCATCCTCTGCATCCCGCACATCCATAACATTTTCTAACCCTACAACGGAAAGCATCCCTCTTAGAAGCAATAGGCTATTCAAATCTCTGAGTCCAAATCCACTATTTTTGCGAACTAGAATCTTTGGCAATGTTTGCAAACATTTCAATCTACCGATCCCCGAGGGCATCTCTTCCAATTTTGGAGTATCTCGAAGGTCAAGATGTCGCAGGTTCACCAAATTTCCAATGTGTGTGGGCAACTTACAAAGGAAGCGACAACCTCTTAACGATAATGTTTGTAAATTGTAGAGAGTATTCACTGATTCAGGCAACCATTTAATCAAGGTTTGTGACAAATTAAGGTACCTGAGATTTTTCAAATCTCCAATGGAGTTGGGTAGCTCACTTATTTCGTACCCACTCAAAGATAAGACTCTTAAGCATCGTAAGTTTGGTAGTAGGTTGACTACAATGCTATTGCTTAAATAGGATTTGATCCAAAACTCTAACTTATAAAGTGGTAGCGGTATGAAAGTCCGCAACCTCTGAAGTTCATGAAACGCCTTGAATCTTTTATACACCTCATATTTGTGACGAATGAATGACGAGTGGCGAGCTTTTTGAGAAATCTTACACCGTTCATTGCTCTCCATATTATCATCCAACCTAAAGCATATTTCTTCTGCAACATATTGAGCTAGGTCATTCAAGAGTTCATGCATCACAAATTTTGATTCTGTGCCACCTGAACGTTGGAAGAATGACCTTGATAACAGCTCACTGAAACATTTGTCGCCTAACTCTTCCATGCTTTCCTCCATTCCTTTTGATTGTTGCAAAAACCCTTGCGCCATCCATAACAAAACTAACTCATCCTTGTCAAACTCATAGTCCTTTGGAAATACAGCACAGTACGCAAACATTTGCTTTAATTGAGAAGGGAGATGTTGATAGCTCAATCTTAGTGCAGGAAGAATGCCACTCTTGTGCTCAGTTAACTCCCAAATTTTGCTATTCAGTACATCTTTCCACTCCTTTGGGCTATGTTTAGTACGCAGAAGACCTCCTATTGTCTTTGCTGCCAGAGGCAAACGTGCACACTTTTTCACTATATCCTTGCCAATTACTCCCAAATTTGGATGATCATCAAAATTTCTTGTACCCAATGCATGTTGAGCTAATAAACACAAACAATCACTTTCTGCCAACACATTTAAACGGTAAGCAGGAACAGAACCCATGATAGATGCAACACCTTCATTCCGAGTTGTAACAACAATTTTACTTCCAGGTAGCCCAACTCGAAAAGGAACACGGAGGAGATCCCATTTTTCGTAGTCTTGATTCCAAACATCATCTAAAACAATAAAAAATTTTCTTCCAGAAAGTTTCTTATTGAGACTCTCTTGCAACAAGCTAAAGTCCTTGAAGACACATCTTTCCTTGGTCACTGCCTCATGAATAATCCTGGTTATCATGAACACATCAAACACTTCAGAAACACACACCCATGCTCTCAAATCAAAGAATTCCCCAACTTTCTCATCATTGTACACAAATTGAGCTAGAGTGGTCTTGCCCACACCTCCCATACCAACAATTGGAATGATGCATGGTTCATCATTACATGCTTCATCTCTAAAAACCAGTCCAAGTATTTCTTTTTTTTCATCTTCCCGACCGTAAACATGGGGCTCAATGGGCAAGCAACTTGTTGGCAATCTCTTTGTTTCTGTGTTTGACATTGCTTCTCGGTTAACTCTCAAATCCAAATCATTTTTCAGTTTTGCAATATCTTGTAATCTAGCAGTGATCTCCTCAATCTTGGGGCCCATCTTGATTTTGAGCGAAACAGATCTACGAAAATTAGTACAACAAGTAGGGATGAATCTTCGTACCTTACTTGTGGTAGCTTCTTCAGGCTCGGACTTCAATTCATGTGCCAAAGCTTCTGTTGCAATTTCGTCCAGTAGGTCATCCAAATCGTAAGCCAAATCACTGAGACGATTCAGCCATAATTTCACAGCTTCCTCCGTTATCTGCTTAGCCTCTGCATCACTGAGCACTGCTCGAATTGTCATCAACATTACGCTCAATTTCTCCAACTGGGCATGAATTCCTTCTCTGCGAGCAAAGTTCAACAACTCGTGAGAGGCCAATCTCTCAAACAACACAGTCATAAACGCACCCAGAAAAACTTCTACCAAAGCCATTGTTTTCCAATTTTTGTGGTGGTTGTTGGTGGTGAGGGTGGAACAAAAAGATAACGAGAAACACAAAGTCAGATCTTAGAAATAGAAAGATGGGTTTTGTGTATCACAGCTTATGCTTTCAAGGGCTACAATTTGCAACAATTGCACTATGATTTTTTTATTTTGTTCTCTCAACTATCATATTTTTTATATTTCATCCTCAACTATTTGATTAATTTTGCATTGTCTTATTAATGATCGTTACATATTCAACAAAAATTTATTTCATTTGACCCCCTAAAATATTTTTTTTTTCACTTTGACCCTACATGTCAACATTTTTTGTTAAAAAAGATAACAAACATTTGTAATTGGGGTAATGTGAAACAATCAAAGTAATTAAGGGGACAATGTAAACATTTCAATAGTTTAAAGGATAAAATTAAATTGAGTCCACAATTTAGGGATTAAAGTGTAATTTACCATGAGTTTTTGACTCGCCAGCTATTTATGCTAAGATAGATAGGATCAAAATAATGACGGGGTGGATTTAATATCATGTTACTTGATATGATTAATTAAATAAATTGGGTTATAACTTAAAGTTAGTATGAATTTTTTGTTAGTTTAGTTCTCATTGTATCAATTTTATCAATTTGATCTCTAAAGTATTTAATTTGTGTTATTTTAGTCCTTACATAGACAAATCGTTAAATTTTTGACGGAATGATCAGATGATATTATCTAAAAAAATGACACGTGATCAATTCCTTCAAAAAAAGTTGGCGGATTATCTGATTAATGACTAATTTGATACGAATTGAATATTTTATATACCGAATTGAAAAAAATTAATACATTGAAGACTAAACTAATAAAAAATATATGTTTTAAGAATTAAAAATTCTATTAACCTTAGAATTTATTACTACTCAGACACTAACCCAAATTGATCTAATTCCAATTCTATACGACTCTATTGACACCTGAGATGGACCATGGAATAGATAAAGACCTTACGATTATTGAGGCTCTTTTGGGACCGCCATTGTGGAAAACCTGTCGACAAAGACAAGAGGGGTGGATCTTTCACTTTGGGTTCAATCTAGTCGATCATTATAAATTCGTGTTAAGTGCGAATTATCCTTAATTTAACTCATTTGAACCAACCTTTCAAAATTTATTGACATTAACTTGACTTTTTTACTATTGTGTCGTGCTTATGTTGGCCTTAGTCGGTCAAGATAAAAACAAAATTATGTTTTTTCTCTCTCTCAACTATATAGTTGAGCGTATAGTATCATAAGGGCGGGACCTAAGGGAGGAGAGGGGATTGAAAGAGTCAAAGATTCAAAATTCATCGCTAGCAATTAAATAGGACTTTGGTGTTGCCCATAATAGTCTCTTTTAGTGCTTCTAGTTTTTTTTTTTTTACTCAAATTTTGCTGCAAATGCACTACAACAAAATTCAATCTAGGGAGTCCCTGTTTGAATATTTCTCCAATTGTTTTCTTATGAACTTCAATTGGAGAAAATATTTTCCTTGGCAAAATCTATTTGGCTTTTTCAAAGAGACAAATTCTGTTAATTTTTTTAAAAACTTGAATCTTGATATCTGTTTGATACCAGATCTGCTATTTATAAAAATAAGATTATTTTTTCACAGGAAAATTCCTCTTACATGTCCATATGTTTAATAAGACTAAAGTAAAGAGTTTGAAAGTCATCAAATTGATTCTTAGATTTATTGAGGTTCGACGTTTGCTCAGTTATCTCATTTGACAATTTACCCATGTATTTTTAAAAATCTCCTTTTCGCTCAAGGTTATGACTTTTTTATACGCCATTGAGGTTTCATAAAAAGAATTGGGCAAATTTGAGTTATAAAAATCTAGAACTTCAAATGGAATGATAATTTTTCCCTTGTAGTCTAAAACTAGAACTATTTTTCCCCTTGTCCATGACTTGCAAAAGCATATATTTTCAATGATTAACTCTTGCCTAGTGCTAATCAGTTGTATCATTTGTTTAAAAGTCTTCAGTACTATCCTTGCTAGATAATCAACAATAAAATTGTTAATTCTTTTAACATACTCAACTTCAAAAGTATATATTGTAAGCTAATTATACCATTTTAATCTACTACCTTCAATATTATTTTTTTATTAGTTAAAAAAATCTCGTACCGGTTGATTGTCTATTCTAACAATAAAACCTTCGGAATATGAAATTTTTTTACAAGGGGTTTAATTGCTAAAAGTTATTTTTCAAAAATAATATAATTTATTTCATTTAACTTAAACTTTTCTAAATTATAGCCACAAATTAATTCCTCTTTTCGAATTTTTTTTTAGATATGGGGCTTTTTCTAGCTCAGATACCAAATGAAAGAGGATGATCCTTTTTCTGCCTATTTCCCTATGACTAATACTACACTAACTAAATTTTGGGATCAATTTTAGAACCTAAATGACATAAAAGTTGACTTAAACTTTTTTATTTGATGTCATATCAATTGGGCCCAATAAAAACTTCAAATAATCAACTGTCATGTCATTTGAGTTTCAAATTTAGTCGGTGTAGCATTACTCTTTGCGTGTTGGTATAGCTTTGAGAACACATTCCCCAGCCCCAGCACAAGCAAGCTAGATGCATCAATTTTTAAAATTAATTTATCTTCTTGGCTAGAAAAATAAACTTTAGGAATATTTTTAAGTTCTTCCTTAATTTTTTTAAGGCTCTATCTTCATCGTTCCACTCAAACTATTTATCTTTCTTGAGTTTTTCTATCAAATGAATTTCTTTCTATGATAGATCCTTGATAAAATTTCTCTCATAATTTAGAATTCCTAGAATACTTTGTAATTTTTTCTTTTCTCTTACTTCTTCATAAAATTCTTTAATTTTCGAAATTATATGTTCTTGCTATCTTTTTCCTTTATGATCTAAGATTATTCCTAAAAATTCAATTGACTTTTTTTCTACCTCGATTTTCTTAGGTNCCCCCCCCCCCCCCCTCTTTTTTAAGTTTCATAAACCTTTGGGCAATTTTATAATTTCTAGAAACTTTGACTACCAATAGGGGGTCACTTTGTAATATCTTGTGACTTTTTGGGGCCACTAAAAGTTTCAGAAATATATCTTAACTATTAGATACATTTATTTAGCATTTGAGAGTATCTAGAGGGCCCACCTGGACTGTCTTCCGTATCCATACGCATACATTAACTTCTACAATCCACAAAATATGTCTCTACCATCTTTTTTTAGTCGTTGAAATTACTCCATTTGTCACTATAGGTCAGTTCAAAAATCTCCCGTTACATCACAATTTTCAATGAGGTATGATCTAGATAAGGAGTTGGCTTCCATTCCTTGATAAATTGAATACTTTGTTAATTACATGTTAATTAAATACTTTGGATGAAAAATAATATTAATTTAGTGTTGGTTTGATAAATTGAATTTTTATTAGATGTTAATTGAATGAATTGGATGTTAATTGGATGATTTTGGAATAAATTGGATGAATTTAATATTAATTAAGTTGAATTTTAATGTTAATTTGATGAATTAAATATATTAATGTAATATTAATTTTAGATTGTGTTGAAATCTAGATTTCAAATCTAGCCTCTATATAACGAGGTGCAGACCTAGTCTATTGGGTACCCTTGAATGACCCTCAAATCCTTTCTCTAGAATGTTCTCACACCTCCCTACGTCTACACATTCTCCCACCTTTTCCTACTACACTCACCTACCTCCTCTGTCCATAGCCTGCCTTTCTCTTGTAAATATTCTTAGTCTTCTTCCTAGTGCAATCATCTCTTTTGTATAATATCTTTGTAAGTCTTCTCAAACAGAGAATGTAGAACAATCTGAAACTGAAGAAATTAAACAATTTGAAGATTATTTACACCAAATGCAGTATGAAGAAATAACTAAAATTGGGTATTCCAAACCTAAAAGGTAAAATAATACATATTCACAAACACCCCCAATGAAAACTTATTATCATAGATCAACCCCTCAAGAAGACTTACATGAGGAAAATTTATATGAGGAAACTTTCTTGAGGAGTTGATCTATGATAATAAGCTTTCGTTGGGGGTGCTTGTGAATATGTATTATTTTGCCTTTTAGGTTAATAATACTCAAATTTATTTAGACTGCATTTGGTGTAAAGAATTTTTAAATTATTTAATTTCTTCAGTTTCAGATTGCTCTACACTCTCTGTCTGAGAAGACTTATAGAGATATGATACAAAAGAGATGATTGCACTAGGAAAGAGACTAAAAATATTTACAAGAGAAAGGAAGGCTATGGACAAAGAAGGTAGGTGGGTGTAGTAGGAAAAGGTGGGAGAATGTGTAGACGTAGGGAGGTGTGAGAAAAGTCTAGAGAAAGAATTTGAGGGTCATTTGAGGGTAACCAATAGACCGGGTCTGCACCTTGTTATATATAGGCCGGACTTGAAATTCGGATCTCAACACAACCTAAACTATTTACAACTTTAATAATTTATATTAACGTTATTATATACGTCATCATTACTGTGCATTTTTTACTATTCACGACTTTAATAATTTTGTAGTGACGTCATGGCTTACGTCACTTCTTCAGAGTCGGCTTTATCTAAAAATTCAACTTTATCTAATCATTTCCTGTAAATCAAATTACACAACATATTATCACTGTCATCATGGAGGTTTATCTTCATATCATCATTAAGTAAATCTTCATTAATAAAAATATCACTTTTAAGAGAGGTATATCCTTGAAAATCCATAAAGTCATCATCAAAGTCAATAAGAGTGGGTGTTTTCCTACCAACCTCCTCAACTTTATCTTTCCCTTTGTCTTTTATGGCAACTGTTGGAGTATTAGCAAGATCCATCTTTTCGATTTTGCCCATTTCAAATGCTGATAAAATCTGAAGACGCATCTCTTCCATAATTGCTGTTTTAAGTTGCTCAGTATTTAAATGTGGTTTTTCTTTTTTAATTTATTCTTTAAGAACTTTAGCAAGATTAAATTCAATATTTATATTGGTACTGAGAATTATAGCTGTAAAGGTTGAAACTTTTTCTTCCTTTTTTACCATGTCTTTAAGACATTTCACAATGACTTGGCATTTAGATTCAAACGGATAGTTATTCCAAAAACGAATATGGTATTCCCTGATTAATATAAGATGTTCATTTTGATTAAAATTACAAGCCAAAGTCCACACCCAAATCTAAGGAACAAAGAATTCAAGTGAAAAATTAATAATGGGCTTGGCTGCAATAGTATTGACCTTTAAGGATGTGCTCTTGTCTTTATACGAGTCAAATAATTTTTTCATTTGTTCAAGATATATCCTTTCAATAGCACCATGAATTTCCCACTAATCATAAAATCAATTTAGAATTTCCATACAGATTTCAGTAAATTGAAAGAACCATGAATGCTTTAAATTTATGGCATTGTACAAAAAAAGCATTATTCCAAGCTTCAGTATAATCAAAGTAGTTGATTTTTTAGATCGAACGACAGTATAACCGTCATTATCTTTATTATCACTTTTATGTGAAGATCCTTCATCACTTTTATGTGATGTTTCTTTAAGAAGTTAGTTATTAATAGCTTCGAGTTTTAATGATTTAGCTAAAGGGGGATAATAATCATTGACTTGGGACCTTCCCCAGATCTTCCTCTACTGCAACCTTGACCATGGTGGCTACTCTGGCCTCTATTTATGAGAACCCTGCAAAAATTTTCAAGTTAAAAAATTGGGAAGATAATTTAGTTCTCTTTTAACATATTCAATTTTAAAATAAAAAACGAAAAGAATAGTCTGCCATCTTGCAAATATTTGTTTAGAGGCAATGTTCTTAACATCTTGTTCAAGAACATTTTTGGCAGAACTGCAATCAATCCTTAATAAAAATTCTTGATTTAATAAATCATCTTGAAATTTTCTAACACATTTAACAATAGATAATATTTCATTTCTAATAGTAGAATAATTTAATTGAGTAGATCTTCATTTTCCTTAAGTAAACCTAACAAGTAATTCTTTATTAGAATTATGATCTTTTTGTTTAAGAATGCCTCCATAGCCTTTATTTGAAGCATTCGTTTCAACAATTTTATACCATGATGGATTTACTAGTGAAAGACATGGTAAATATTTAGCTTTAAGTTGAATTTTCCTTACTGCTTCAGTGTGAAGATCTGTCCAAAGAGATGAATTTTTCTTAAGTCTAGAATATAAAATAGCAGTATCTTGGGCAAGATTTTTATAAAAATTTGATAAATAATTTAAATTTCCAAAAAATCTTTGTAATTGCTTCTTATCTTTAATTTTATTAGGAAATTTAGAAGCAAATTTAATACTTCTTTCAATTGGGATTATACTCCCTTGTTCAATATAATGTTCTAGAAATCAAACTTTTAATTGAAATAATTTCATTTTAATGGCAAAAAGAACTAAGCCATTATTTTTTACTACTTGAATAAATTTATTTAAATATTTAAAATGCTAATCAATAGAATTAGAGAAGATTAATATATCATCAATATAAGCTATACAAAATTCATAATAAGGATAAAATATATCATTCATAATATTCTGAAATTCGGATGGATCATTTTTAAGTCTAAAAGGCATAACATTCCATTCATAATGTTCGAAAGGTACTGTGGAAGCAATTTTATATCTGTCTTCCTCCGCGATTTGGATATGCCAATATCCTGATTTTAAATCNATGAAAGAGGATGATCCTTTTTCTGCCTATTTCCCTATGACTAATACTACACTAACCAAATTTTAGGATCAATTTTAGAACCTAAATGACATAAAAGTTGACTTGAACTTTTTTATTTGATGTCATATCAATTGGGCCCCAATAAAAACTTCAAATAATCAACTGTCATGTCATTTGAGTTTCAAATTTAATCGGTGTAACATTACTCTTTGCGTGTTGGTATAGCTTTGAGAACACATTCCCCAGCACAAGCAAGCTAGATGCATCAATTTTTAAAATTAATTTATCTTCTTGGTTAGAAAAATAAACTTTAGGAATATTTTTAAGTTCTTTCTTAATTTTTTTAAGGCTCTATCTTCATCGTTCCACTAAAACTATTTATCTTTCTTGAGTTTTTCTATCAAATGAATTTCTTTCTATGATAGATCCTTGATAAAATTTCTCTCATAATTTAGAATTCCTAGAATACTTTGTAATTTTTTCTTTTCTCTTACTTCTTCATAAAATTCTTTAATTTTCGAAATTATATGTTCTTGCTATCTTTTTCCTTTATGATCTAAGATTATTCCTAAAAATTCAATTGACTTTTTTTCTACCTCGATTTTCTTAGGTGAAAGGATAATTCGATATTTTTGGAATTTTTCACATATTATTTTAAGATGTTTCCTATGTTTTTTTAAGGTCATAGAGAACACTAGAATGTCATCTATGTATACTACACAAAAATCTTTAAAGTCT
>CAUOFW020006680.1:13894-86510 GCA_963454935.2 Ilex paraguariensis | reverse complement strand
CCCCCCCCCCCCCCTCTTTTTTAAGTTTCATAAACCTTTGGGCAATTTTATAATTTCTAGAAACTTTGACTACCAATAGGGGGTCACTTTGTAATATCTTGTGACTTTTTGGGGCCACTAAAAGTTTCAGAAATATATCTTAACTATTAGATACATTTATTTAGCATTTGAGAGTATCTAGAGGGCCCACCTGGACTGTCTTCCGTATCCATACGCATACATTAACTTCTACAATCCACAAAATATGTCTCTACCATCTTTTTTTAGTCGTGGAAATTACTCCATTTGTCACTATAGGTCCGTTCAAAAATCTCCCGTTACATCACAATTTTCAATGAGGTATGATCTAGATAAGGAGTTGGCTTCCATTCCTTGATAAATTGAATACTTTGTTAATTACATGTTAATTAAATACTTTGGATGAAAAATAATATTAATTTAGTGTTGATTTGATAAATTGAATTTTTATTGGATGTTAATTGGATGATTTTGGAATAAATTGGATGAATTTAATATTAATTAAGTTGAATTTTAATGTTAATTTGATGAATTAAATATATTAATGTAATATTAATTTTAGGTTGTGTTGAAATCTAGATTTCAAGTCTGGCCTCTATATAATAAGGTGCAGACCTAGTCTGTTGGGTACCCTTGAATGACCCTCGAATCCTTTCTCTAGAATTTTCTCACACCTCCCTACGTCTACAATTCTCCCATCTTTTCCTACTACACTCACCTACCTCCTGTGTCCATAGCCTGCTTTTCTCTTGTAAAGATTCTTAGTCTTCTTCCCAGTGCAATCATCTCTTTTGTATAATATCTTTGTAAGTCTTCTCAAACAGAGAATGTAGAGCAATTTGAAACTGAAGAAATTAAATAATTTGAAGATTATTTACACCAAATGCAGTATGAAGAAATAAATAAAATTGGGTATTCCAAACCTAAAAGGTAAAATAATACATATTCACAAACACCCCCAATGAAAACTTATTATCATAGATCAACCCCTCAAGAAGACTTACATGAGGAAAATTTATATGAGGAAACTTTCTTGAGGAGTTGATCTATGATAATAAGCTTTCATTGGGGGTGCTTGTGAATATGTATTATTTTGCCTTTTAGGTTAATAATACTCAAATTTATTTAGACTGCATTTGGTGTAAAGAATTTTTAAATTATTTAATTTCTTCAGTTTCAGATTGCTCTACACTCTCTGTCTGAGAAGACTTATAGAGATATGATACAAAAGAGATGATTGCACTAGGAAAGAGACAAAATATTTACAACAGAAAGGAAGGCTATGGACAAAGAAGGTAGGTGGGTGTAGTAGGAAAAGGTGGGAGAATGTGTAGACGTAGGGAGGTGTGAGAAAAGTCTAGAGAAAGAATTTGAGGGTCATTTGAGGGTAACCAATAGACCGGGTCTGCACCTTGTTATATATAGGCCGGACTTGAAATTCGGATCTCAACACAACCTAAACTATTTACAACTTTAATAATTTATATTAACGTTATTATATACGTCATCATTACTGTGCATTTTTTACTATTCACGACTTTAATAATTTTGTAGTGACGTCATGGCTTACGTCACTTCTTCAGAGTCGGCTTTATCTAAAAATTCAACTTTATCTAATCATTTCCTGTAAATCAAATTACACAACATATTATCACTGTCATCATGGAGGTTTATCTTCATATCATCATTAAGTAAATCTTCATTAATAAAAATATCACTTTTAAGAGGGGTATATCCTTGAAAATCCATAAAGTCATCATCAAAGTCAATAAGAGTGGGTGTTTTCCTACCAACCTCCTCAACTTTATCTTTCCCTTTGTCTTTTATGGCAACTGTTGGAGTATTAGCAAGATCCATCTTTTCGATTTTGCCCATTTCAAATGCTGATAAAATCTGAAGACGCATCTCTTCCATAATTGCTGTTTTAAGTTGCTCAGTATTTAAATGTGGTTTTTCTTTTTTAATTTATTCTTTAAGAACTTTAGCAAGATTAAATTCAATATTTATATTGGTACTGAGAATTATAGCTGTAAAGGTTGAAACTTTTTCTTCCTTTTTTACCATGTCTTTAAGACATTTCACAATGACTTGGCATTTAGATTCAAACGGATAGTTATTCCAAAAACGAATATGGTATTCCCTGATTAATATAAGATGTTCATTTTGATTAAAATTACAAGCCAAAGTCCACACCCAAATCTAAGGAACAAAGAATTCAAGTGAAAAATTAATAATGGGCTTGGCTGCAATAGTATTGACCTTTAAGGATGTGCTCTTGTCTTTATACGAGTCAAATAATTTTTTCATTTGTTCAAGATATATCCTTTCAATAGCACCATGAATTTCCCACTAATCATAAAATCAATTTAGAATTTCCATACAGATTTCAGTAAATTGAAAGAACCATGAATGCTTTAAATTTATGGCATTGTACAAAAAAAGCATTATTCCAAGCTTCAGTATAATCAAAGTAGTTGATTTTTTAGATCGAACGACAGTATAAATGTCATTATCTTTATTATCACTTTTATGTGAAGATCCTTCATCACTTTTATGTGATGTTTCTTTAAGAAGTTAGTTATTAATAGCTTCGAGTTTTAATGATTTAGC
Organism: Ilex paraguariensis; assembly: GCA_963454935.2. NCBI lineage: Eukaryota > Viridiplantae > Streptophyta > Magnoliopsida > Aquifoliales > Aquifoliaceae > Ilex > Ilex paraguariensis. Next base: position 83,882 of record CAUOFW020006680.1, on the reverse strand, counting down.
TAAAGGGGGATAATAATCATTGACTTGGGACCTTCCCCAGATCTTCCTCTACTGCAACCTTGACCATGGTGGCTACTCTGGCCTCTATTTATGAGAACCCTGCAAAAATTTTCAAGTTAAAAAATTGGGAAGATAATTTAGTTCTCTTTTAACATATTCAATTTTAAAATAAAAAACGAAAAGAATAGTCTGCCATCTTGCAAATATTTGTTTAGAGGCAATGTTCTTAACATCTTGTTCAAGAACATTTTTGGCAGAACTGCAATCAATCCTTAATAAAAATTCTTGATTTAATAAATCATCTTGAAATTTTCTAACACATTTAACAATAGATAATATTTCATTTCTAATAGTAGAATAATTTAATTGAGTAGATCTTCATTTTCCTTAAGTAAACCTAACAAGTAATTCTTTATTAGAATTATGATCTTTTTGTTTAAGAATGCCTCCATAGCCTTTATTTGAAGCATCCGTTTCAACAATTTTATACCATGATGGATTTACTAGTGAAAGACATGGTAAATATTTAGCTTTAAGTTGAATTTTCCTTACTACTTCAGTGTGAAGATCTGTCCAAAGAGATGGATTTTTCTTAAGTCTAGAATATAAAATAGCAGTATCTTGGGCAAGATTTTTATAAAAATTTGATAAATAATTTAAATTTCCCAAAAATCTTTGTAATTGCTTCTTATCTTTAATTTTATTAGGAAATTTAGAAGCAAATTTAATACTTCTTTCAATTGGGATTATACTCCCTTGTTCAATATAATGTTCTAGAAATCAAACTTTTAATTGAAATAATTTCATTTTAATGGCAAAAAGAACTAAGCCATTATTTTTTACTACTTGAATAAATTTATTTAAATATTTAAAATGCTAATCAATAGAATTAGAGAAGATTAATATATCATCAATATAAGCTATACAAAATTCATAATAAGGATAAAATATATCATTCATAATATTCTGAAATTCAGATGGATCATTTTTAAGTCTAAAAGGCATAACATTTCATTCATAATGTTCGAAAGGTACTATGGAAGCAGTTTTATATCTGTCTTCCTCCGCGATTTGGATATGCCAATATCCTGATTTTAAATCAAACTTGGAAAATTTTTTAGCATTATATAATCGAGATAACAAATCCTTTTTATTAGGAATGAGATATGTAATCCATTGCAATACTTTATTTAAAGATTTATAATTAATTACCAATCTAGGAACTCCTTGCTCTTTTTCTACAACATTATTAACATTAAAAGCTGCACAACTCCAAGGTGAATAACTCTTGTGAATTAATGAGTTTTTCATTAATGAATCAATTTTCTTTTTACATAATTCCAAATATTCTTTATTCATTTGAGTTGATCTGACCTTAGTAGAAATATATTTTTCATTAAATTCCTTGATATACGGAAGAGTGACCACATTTTTCTTCCTATTCCAAAAAGCAGTAGGAATAGTATCACAAACTTCTTTGTTATTTTATTCTCAATTTCTTTAAATTTATTTTTAAATGCTTTAGTATTAAGTTTTTCTGAGATACTTAACGTTTTAACATCTTCTTTTAAGAAGTTTAATTGATTCTCTTTATGAATCAAATTATCTTTTATTTGATTTATCATTTTTATTTGTGATGGAGTTATAAACTCAAATAATACCTTTTGACCCCTTAAGTTTGTCAAAATCCCTTTGGAGTCTATTATTTCTATGGGTTCAATCATAGATAAGAATGGTGTTCTCAAAATTACTAATTGATTTAAATTTTCTATAAGCACAAAAGTAGAAGGTATACAAATTCCTTGATTACAAATGTGAATATTTGAAAGTTTAAATTTTATATTTAATTTTGATCCATAAGCCGTACTCAATATCTGGGCTGTTTTCTCAAAATATTTGTAGGAATTAATCATTCTCTAATACAGTGTATATCTACTCCGCTATCAATTAGTGCAATTGTTTCAATAGTTAATTCTTGATTAATTACAAGTATGATTTTAACATATCATTTCTGAAAAATTATTTTTTCTAATTCATTTAAATATTTGGGAGAAGATTGCAATTCTTTTGTGTCTTTTTCCTTTATTGAAATTTTTTCTAATGCTAAAAGCCTTTGCTTTATTGTTTTTATTTCAACTTTAAGTTGATTAATTTCTCTTTTAAGGTCTTGCATCGAAGCACCTTTCTCGTCAATTATCATATTTTCTGTTCTATTAAGAACTTCTTTAAGAGAATAAGGTTGAGTCAAAGAAGGTTTCTTCTCTTCTAAGGTTATTTCTAAATATTGCTCAATAACTTTTCTTTTTAATGCTGGATCTTGAATTTGATCTAGAAGATCAAGAATTAATGTTTGTGACTTAATTAAAGTATTTATGCTTAATTCATTTATATCTAAAATAACCTTATAATAATTAGTTTGTGCTTGACAGTGTGATAAACAAGCTTTATCTTGTATTGAAAAATCTTCTTCTAATGATGATTCACTTATTTCATTAATTTCATTAATATTACAGGAGTCACCCTCAGAGAATGAAGTAGTTACAGATTCTTCCTCTTCACTTTCTGAATTTAAAATTATTCTCAAAATCTTATCTTTAAGATCTTCATCGACAATTAACTCATTAATTTTTGTTTAGTTAAACATTTTGAAGCAATATGACCTTCTTTTCCACACTTAATTGGTTTTTTACCTTTTGATTTAAGTTTTTTAGTGGGTTTATTTGATTTATCTTTTTCATAATTCCTTTTATGGAATTTTCTTCTTTTCTTATATGGTTTATTATAAGATTTTCTTTTAGATGAAGATTTATTTTTTGGAATATCAAGATTATAAGCAAATTGATTACAAAATTCTCTAACCTCTTTACGACCAGTTAATCTCTGTCTCTTAAGTTGAGATTTGAGATTTAAATCATTACAAATAGCTAATCCTTTTGAGACACATTCAGAAATTAATTCTCTATAAGTGTAATTTTCATAAGGGAGTTTAAATCTTCCATGTCTCTGTCTTAAACGAATTCTTATTCTTTCAGCAAATAAGTTGGGTAGTCTTGATATAATTTTTTTTTTCAAAATTCATTATTAGCGTCTATTCTTAATAAAATTTAGCTAAAAATACATCTTTATACCACCTAAAATGTGTTAAAGTGAGGCATCTTAAATTCATTAAGAGTTCTTTACTCTTATCTATACTTTGTAAGCATGTCCCTACAAAGTGTTTTTAATATTGTTTGTATTAAAGTGTAAAAATCATCTTCTTGAGTAATTATATTCCCATATTCAGTTGTTATTATTTTTACTGCATTTAAAATTTCATGTTTTTGAGTTAAACTTAAGTAGTTATTTCACCAGCCACTTAATTGGCCAGTAAATTCTGTAGTTATAAATTTAGCAGTAATATGATCTCTGTTACGATTAGCTTTACAGACAGATGCATACATTAAAATTTTATGCAAAACTTGATGAATTAAGTATTCTGACATGCCGTCAATATTCCATTCATAAATAGAAGAAACATCATATGACTGTTGATCAATAAATAAATTTTCTTCATATAAAATATCTTGAGGGGTTGATCTATGATAATAAGCTTTCATTGGGGGTGTTTGTGAATATGTATTATTTTGCCTTTTAGGTTTAGAATACCAAATTTTATTTTATTCTTTAGACTGCATTTGGTGTAAAGAATCTTTAAATTGTTTAATTTCTTCAGTTTCAGATTGCTCTACACTATTTGTTTGAGAAATTACATTTAATGACAAATTTTTTAATTTATTTTTAAGTTCATTTATAAACTCATCTTCAACTTTATTATGCAAGTTAAATGTTGAAGTATCTACAGGAGACTTAATGTTTGCCTTTTCAATTTCAACCAACTTGTTTCTTAAGGATTGGGAAGACAAATTTTCTTGTCTTTGTTCTTTTATCAAGTTTTCAATTTTACTCAAATGTTGTCCTACCACTTGTAGACAAACATTAGTGTAATTATTTTGTTTTATGGAAATATTTNAATTTTCTTGTCTTTGTTCTTTTATCAAGTTTTCAATTTTACTCAAATGTTGTCCTACCACTTGTAGACAAACATTAGTGTAATTATTTTGTTTTATGAAAATATTCNTTATCAAGTTTTCAATTTTACTCAAATGTTGTCCTACCACTTGTAGACAAACATTAGTGTAATTATTTTGTTTTATGGAAATATTTCTTCCTATATCATTGGTGTCCTTTAAAGAATAGCAAGCATTTAAAATTACTTCACCTCACTCATTGGAGGCTAGTTTTATGGCTTCTGTAGTCTGAGGATATATACTATTTATACTTTTACCATCTAATGTTTCCCATTTATGCTGAAATTGTTCAATTACATTTAATTCATCCATAGTGGGTGGAGCATAATAGGTTAAAAACCATGTAACAAAAGGAATTACCCTTTTTCCCTTTCTATATAAAAGTAAAACATAGANTCAATAGTTAATTCTTGATTAATTACAAGTATGATTTTAACATATCATTTCTGAAAAATTATTTTTTCTAATTCATTTAAATATTTGGGAGAAGATTGCAATTCTTTTGTGTCTTTTTCCTTTATTGAAATTTTTTCTAATGCTAAAAGCCTTTGCTNGATGGGAGTATCTATGTTTTATGGAATTTCTTCTTTTCTTATATGGTTTATTATTATATATATATAGCCTGGGAATTGAAAGAGGAATTGGACCCTTTTATTCTTAAGCAGTTTCCTCAAAATAAATATTAATTCGAATATTAAATANTATTTCAACTTTAAGTTGATTAATTTCTCTTTTAAGGTCTTGCATCGAAGCACCTTTCTCGTCAATTATCATATTTTCTGTTCTATTAAGAACTTCTTTAAGAGAATAAGGTTGAGTCAAAGAAGGTTTCTTCTCTTCTAAGGTTATTTCTAAATATTGCTCAATAACTTTTCTTTTTANTAATTTATTTTTGTATGAAACACGACTAACACAAATCTGCTATGATTAGGCCACTTAGTATTGTAAGCAGAAAATACGTAATTTATTTTTTTAATTTATTGATCAAGTATTTGATGAATCTATATAAATTAGAGAATTTCCACCCTTTTTTTGCTATCATTCAGATAGAGTGGCTATTTTCTTTATGGGNAATATTGCTCAATAATTTTTCTTTTTAATGCTGGATCTTGAATTTGATCTAGAAGATCAAGAATTAATGTTTGTGACTTAATTAAAGTATTTATGCTTAATTCATTTATATCTAAAATAACCTTATAATAATTAGTTTGTGCTTGACAGTGTGATAAACAAGCTTTATCTTGTATTGAAAAATCTTCTTCTAATGATGATTCACTTATTTCATTAATTTCATTAATATTACAGGAGTCACCCTCAGAGAATGAAGTAGTTGCAGATTCTTCCTCTTCACTTTCTGAATTTAAAATTATTCTCAAAATCTTATCTTTAAGATCTTCATCGACAATTAACTCATTAATTTTTGTTTAGTTAAACATTTTGAAGCAATATGACCTTCTTTTCCACACTTAATTGGTTTTTTACCTTTTGATTTAAGTTTTTTAGTGGGTTTATTTGATTTATCTTTTTCATAATTCCTTTTATGGAATTTTCTTCTTTTCTTATATGGTTTATTATAAGATTTTCTTTTAGATGAAGATTTATTTTTTGGAATATCAAGATTATAAGCAAATTGATTACAAAATTCTCTAACCTCTTTACGACCAGTTAATCTCTGTCTCTTAAGTTGAGATTTGAGATTTAAATCATTACAAATAGCTAATCCTTTTGAGACACATTCAGAAATTAATTCTCTATAAGTGTAATTTTCATAAGGGAGTTTAAATCTTCCATGTCTCTGTCTTAAACGAATTCTTATTCTTTCAGCAAATAAGTTGGGTAGTCTTGATATAATTTTTTTTTTCAAAATTCATTATTAGCGTCTATTCTTAATAAAATTTAGCTAAAAATACATCTTTATACCACCTAAAATGTGTTAAAGTGAGGCATCTTAAATTCATTAAGAGTTCTTTACTCTTATCTATACTTTGTAAGCATGTCCCTACAAAGTGTTTTTAATATTGTTTGTATTAAAGTGTAAAAATCATCTTCTTGAGTAATTATATTCCCATATTCAGTTGTTATTATTTTTACTGCATTTAAAATTTCATGTTTTTGAGTTAAACTTAAGTAGTTATTTCACCAGCCACTTAATTGGCCAGTAAATTCTGTAGTTATAAATTTAGCAGTAATATGATATGTGTTACGATTAGCTTTACAGACAGATGCATACATTAAAATTTTATGCAAAACTTGATGAATTAAGTATTCTGACATGCCGTCAATATTCCATTCATAAATAGAAGAAACATCATATGACTGTTGATCAATAAATAAATTTTCTTCATATAAAATATCTTGAGGGGTTGATCTATGATAATAAGCTTTCATTGGGGGTGTTTGTGAATATGTATTATTTTGCCTTTTAGGTTTAGAATACCAAATTTTATTTTATTCTTTAGACTGCATTTGGTGTAAAGAATCTTTAAATTGTTTAATTTCTTCAGTTTCAGATTGCTCTACACTATTTGTTTGAGAAATTACATTTAATGACAAATTTTTTAATTTATTTTTAAGTTCATTTATAAACTCATCTTCAACTTTATTATGCAGGTTAAATGTTGAAGTATCTACAGGAGGCTTAATGTTTGCCTTTTCAATTTCAACCAACTTGTTTCTTAAGGATTGGGAAGACAAATTTTCTTGTCTTTGTTCTTTTATCAAGTTTTCAATTTTACTCAAATGTTGTCCTACCACTTGTAGACAAACATTAGTGTAATTATTTTGTTTTATGGAAATATTTCTTCCTATATCATTGGTGTCCTTTAAAGAATAGCAAGCATTTAAAATTACTTCACCTCACTCATTGGAGGCTAGTTTTATGGCTTCTGTAGTCTGAGGATATATACTATTTATACTTTTACCATCTAATGTTTCCCATTTATGCTGAAATTGTTCAATTACATTTAATTCATCCATAGTGGGTGGAGCATAATAGGTTAAAAACCATGTAACAAAAGGAATTACCCTTTTTCCCTTTCTATATAAAAGTAAAACATAGATGGGAGTATCTATGTTTTATGGAATTTCTTCTTTTCTTATATGGTTTATTATTATATATATATAGCCTGGGAATTGAAAGAGGAATTGGACCCTTTTATTCTTAAGCAGTTTCCTCAAAATAAATATTAATTCGAATATTAAATAATTTATTTTTGTATGAAACACGACTAACACAAATCTGCTATGATTAGGCCACTTAGTATTGTAAGCAGAAAATACGTAATTTATTTTTTTAATTTATTGATCAAGTATTTGATGAATCTATATAAATTAGAGAATTTCCACCCTTTTTTTGCTATCATTCAGATAGAGTGGCTATTTTCTTTATGGGGACCTACATATAAAGCTTTTGATTGAGAGAATGAACTTTTCACTTTGGGTTTTTAGTTTACGGGTTATTTTTGTCAAGATAGATAGCTTAAAACTAACGAATGAGTCGATTTAATATCATGATACTTGATATGATTAATTAAATAAATTGGATTGGAATTCATTACTACTCGACACCAACCCAAACTAATCTAATTCCAATTTGACACGACTCTATTAACACTACACACAACAGAATCAATAATTTATGGTCCTTATCTGCCTATTTAAACTGGGTCTCAATAGACTTTTTATATGTAGACAACTGCATTAGAACCACTCAGTTAAGATTAGGGATTGAAGTGGATAGGGGAAAAGAGAGGATTTGTCCAAATTTGCCTCGTTTGGACGGGGAATGGATCATACGACGGTGCACATATACGATAATATCTGTATAAATCTGTAAGGCCATGGATGCAAAGGTGGACCATAACTTATCCTCGCCCTGTACTCGTTTGCACCCCCGGCCCTGTTAAACCCATTATATATATATATATATATATAAAATAAAGTAGCTAGATCGTTTGTCTTGAGCTTTTCGCGGCTCAGATTGTTTTGATCCGATGCTCCTAATTAGTCTTTTATTCTTTGTATAACTCTAAGATTCCCAACTCTCACATAATTCTCTCTCTCTCATACTATTATTTTTTTATTTATTCGGTGTTATTTTTGTTATTATTTACTCCANTTTTTTATTTCTTCGGTGTTATTTTTGTTATTATTTACTCCATAAAACAGTTGAAACTATATCTTATAAAATTATTTATTCTATAAAACTAATTCAAAATTTTTATATATATAACAACATGTAATTTGCCACTTACATCTTAATTTGTAAATAACACTCAATATAATTAAAAAAAAATAGCACATTGATTATAAACACTAAATAATATTCAACATGAAATGAACTTTAGATTGTAAATCAATATATAATTTTATATAAAATTGACATTTAATTTTTTTCAATTTATATTAAACTTTGTCGAATTAATATCAAATTAATTTTTATTGTTATCAAATTAATATTAAAATTCATTTAATCAATTTTTTGGGTACTAAATTAAATTTTATTTGATTTTATTAAATTTTTAACCTTTTTGGTAATAAATTTAGAGAAGGACAATTGTAAAAATAATAAAAAAAATTTGGATGAAATTATCAATTTTCATTAACGACATTGACAGAAGGGAGACAAATGGTCTATAGGCAATGAATTCAAACTTCAATGGGTCTCCGTGTTATTTATAAAATATTGAAAGCTGTCCATGTAATATCGTCAAAACTCAAGGAATGTTCATGATTGTTTTCCCGTTTTTTAATTAAACATTAATTTATTATTATTATATCTCAAAAACTTGAGTATTTATTGGTTAGGAGGGTTTTTGGGTAACCAAAAAAGAAATGTATGTGATTGTTTTTCTGTGTATATTTATATGAGGGAAATTAGACATTTAGTGATTAAATTTGTAATAATATTGTGTCATTTAGGGTTGAATTGAGATAATAGTGATAAATTCATAAATTTTATAAATGAGTAAGATTTGATTGATTTTATTTACCGCTTAAAGATTGTGAGTTTAATTGTATTCTATTAGCATTTTTTTTTACTTGAGGTATTTATTACATGGAGATAGGGTGGATTAGAAATATAATGATCGAGTTTTTAATTATGTTGTGTTATTAGATTGAGTGGTAATAAAAGTGATAAATTCATAAGTTTTATAAATGAGTAAGATTTTATTTATTGCTTAAAAATTATAACTTTTAATGGGATTATGTTAGTATTTTTTTTCCCAGAGAAATTTGTATATATGGTGTTGGTATTGTTTTTGAGAGTTTTGATATATTTTTATGACAATGTCAATAATACGAAAGATGTGGCCGACAATATATTTTGAGTCATTTTTAAAAAAAAATTAGTATAAATATTTTTGAGTCATTCCTTTTAAATTTGGGTAATTATTTAAGATTTTATTTGTTTGTTGTATAATGTTTTCAGACACGGGCAATGACATGCATATCTATATAATAAAGTAGATAGATTTTTTTATCTTTAACTTTTCGCAGCTCAGATCACTTGATGATTATTGATCTGACGGTTCTCATGCCAACTTTTTTCAAGACTCCTATCGCTCATCTAACTCTCTTTATATCTATCTTATACTTTCTCTCTCTCTCACACACATATTATTATCTTTTTTTTTTGTTTTTTTTAGGTGTTATTTTTTTATTATTTACTCCATAAAACACATAAAACNTTTTTTACCCTAGTTTTTAATTAGATATTAATTTATTATTATTCTATCATAAAAACTTGAATTATTATATTTCTAATAAAAACAACTATTGGTTAGGAAAGTTTATTGGTAGTCAAAAAATAAATGTGTGAGAGTATGTTTCTGTTTATATTTATATGTGGAGTATTGAAATTTTGGTAATTAAATTTATAATTTTATTGTGTCAGTTGACGTTGAATGGAGATAATGGTTATACATTCATGAGTTTTATAAATAAGTAAGNTTCAGGGCCTAAATTCTTCTAAAATTCTCATTGATAATAGTTTTTATATAAATTAAGTTTTTAGTTTTTTTTAATGTTTGATATATTTGTCATAATTTTGGTATTAAATTTTTTTGAACTATCAATTTTTCAAAATGTTTTGTTAGCTTTTTAATTTACTTTCACTTATTTTCATGTGAACCAGAGATTTTTAAGTTTAACAAGCGGATGTGAGTGATTCTCTTAAAAAAAAGTGGGGGTGAACAATTGGTTTGGTTTAAGTATGTGTGGTTGAATCTTGACCAAAATAAAATTTATCAAATGATATAGTAAGAGAGAATACGCTATGGTGTGAAAAATCTGTATTTAAATTTTATGGGTTAAAATACAAATTTTTAAGTTTATTTACAACAAAAAAAATTATAATTTAAGATCAATTTCATGTTGGTTTGATCAACAACAAATAATATTCAACACAAAATGAACCTTAAATTGCAAATTAATATATATTTTTATCAAAAATTGAGATTTAATTTTTTCCAATTTAAATTCAACTTAGTCGAATTAATATCAAATTGATTTTTATTGTTATCAAATTAATATTAAAATTCATTTAATCAATTTTTTTGGGTATTAAATTATATCAATTTTTGGGGTACTAAATCAAATCTTATATTATTTTATTAAATTTTTAATTTTTTTGGGTACTAAAGTTGGAGAAAGNACTCAAAGACTTGATTACAAATAAGGGTTATAGGATAGATTGAAGAGGGAAGTGTTTGTTTGAATTGAAGGAAGGAAGAAAATATTTCCCTCCACAATGTTCCAAACCGTCACTAATGACTCACCCCTTTGTAGCTAATTATGTCAAGTCCCCCCGTATTTTCTTTTATTAATATTTATAACATCTAATTTTTTCAACACACAATAATTCACATTCAATCTCTTTACATTTTTATAATTCAACCCTAAAAATATTTAACAGCAATCATATCTTTCTTCCCACAATTTCATTAACTATAATTTAACTCATAACTAATATCAACAAATTATACTTTAGTCCTTAACATTATATAAAATACCATGAGATATATATTCGGGTCTCACAACTCTCTCCCGCTTAAAAGAATTTTGTCCCTAAAATTTACTCACCATGCCGAAACAATTTAGGATATTTTGTTTGTATAACCTTTTTGTTTTCCCAAGTTATTTCCTCCACTGAATGGCTCCACCACAAGACTTTAACCTACACAATGGTCTTCTTCTAGATCTATATACTTGGCGAACAACATACAAGAAAGTTCAAATATGTATTCTTCAAAGCATCGACACATGAAATACATCATGTAGCCCTGAAAATTCTGACAGTAACACCAAACGATAAGCCACCGATCCAATTTGCTCAAGAACCTCAATGGTTCGATATATCTTGAACTCAGTTTTTCCTTCGTATAAATATCATAATCCCTTTCCTNTGGTTTGATCAACAACAAATAATATTCAACACAAAATGAACCTTAAATTGCAAATTAATATATATTTTTATCAAAAATTGAGATTTAATTTTTTCCAATTTAAATTCAACTTAGTCGAATTAATATCAAATTGATTTTTATTGTTATCAAATTAATATTAAAATTCATTTAATCAATTTTTTTGGGTATTAAATTATATCAATTTTTGGGGTACTAAATCAAATCTTATATTATTTTATTAAATTTTTAATTTTTTTGGGTACTAAAGTTGGAGAAAGGCAAGTATAAAAATAATGATTTTTTTTGGGGATAAATCATCACTTTTCGTTAGCAATATTGAAGGAAAGGAGATATAGGAGACTTCTGTGTAATAAATTTTAAATTCCAGGGATCTCCGTGTTATTTATAAAATATTTGGGTGTGTCCGCATAATATTGTCAAAACTTAGGAAAAATCTGTATTTTTTACCCTAGTTTTTAGTTAGATATTAATTTATTATTATTCTATCATAAAAACTTGAATTATTATATTTCTAATAAAAACAACTATTGGTTAGGAAAGTTTATTGGTAGTCAAAAAATAAATGTGTGAGAGTATGTTTCTGTTTATATTTATATGTGGAGTATTGAAATTTTGGTAATTAAATTTATAATTTTATTGTGTCAGTTGACGTTGAATGGAGATAGTGGTTATACATTCATGAGTTTTATAAATGAGTAAANAAATTTTACTTTAAAGTTAATCTAACGGCTAATATTAATATCTTAAATTTAATAGAAAAAATAGATCTCTAAGGGTGTGTTTAGAATGATTTTTTAAAAGTATTTCTAGAAATTACATCTCATAAATACTTTTAAAAAAAAATAGTATTTGAAACCATCCCACCACCACCGCCATTGCCACCACCATCGCCGCCTCCATCACGGTCATTGTCACCCACCACAACCATCACCGTCTATTACCACCAGCACTGCCGCCCACTACCTCTCACNGCAAAATTTTGTTTATTACTTAAAGATTGTAAATTTCAATGGATTATGTTAGTATTTTTTTTTTCGGAGGCATTTGTATAAGTAGTATTGTTTTGAAGAGTTTTATATATTTTTTCTACAGTTCTATTAATATGAAGGATATGATCGGCAATATATTTCAATTCATTTTAAAAGAAGAATTGATATGAAAATTTTTAGACCATTCTTTTTAAATTTGGACAATTGTGTAAGAATTTTTTGTTTGTTATATAGTGCCTTCAGACACGGGTAATGAACTAGTATATAATAAAATAGAACTAAGTTTGAATTTTGGAGACAAAGAGAGGTCCAGATCGTTTTGAGACAAAACCTAAATACATCCAACAGACAACGTAATCCTAACATAAAAGACGGTTCAGATTATCTCATAAATATTGATCCAACGGTCTACAATGAATACTAAATTTTATTTTTTCGCCCAACAACATTGCTTAACTCACGCCTTTCTCTCTCTTCAAATCCGGGAATTTTTGATCTTCTTTCCTTATCATAATCTCTTTGTGATCTTTGATCCTTGTGTTGATAATTAGCTATCTTACTCGAGCTACATTTGTGGTTAATGCATAAATCATCTAGATGTAGACAAATATGTCTAAAGGGAGTTGTTTTGAACTCAAGTGAATAATCAAGGAAGTTTTGAGAATGGCCGGATAAAATACTGGAACATCACAGCAAAAACAACATTTTAACTGTGTGGTGCCGGTACAATAGTTTTATCCCAAGGCAGTAGGCCTTCGTACCCATGCCACATTGTTTGTACCGGTTCTTTCTTGAAAGTCTTCTTCTTGGTTCTAATTCCTCCTATAACTATTTTCCTTCATTCCTAACACTATCCAAACATCAAATTAACAATTCCTTAGAACTTAGAAGCTTAAAATCATGTTAAATCAAAGNTCAGATTAATGAGTTTATTATGCTTAAGAAGTGGGGTCCACTCTAAATGAGTAAGCAATATGCCACACAATGACTTAATTAAATTAGGTTCGTGCAGCATTCTTCTTATTTTTATCATTATATAACTAATTGTCCAACATTCTTATCCAACAAAAGGGGTGGGCAGAGAGGGAGTGTTAGAAGATGAGCATAACTACACTATGATGATACCAAACCCAAACTATAGGGTGTTAAGGTTCCATAAGAACCAATCAAGTAATATTTAGTTTCTTAACTATGCCAACTATTTATATAATAAAATAGTTTACAATTTAAATTTCAAAAAATAAATAAAATAATTTTTGTTATTCGCGGTTGAGATTGCTTTAAATTTTACTTTAAAGTTAATCTAACGGCTAATATTAATATCTTAAATTTAATAGAAAAAATAGATCTCTAAGGGTGTGTTTAGAATGATTTTTTAAAAGTATTTCTAGAAATTACATCTCATAAATACTTTTAAAAAAAAATAGTATTTGAAACCATCCCACCACCACCGCCATTGCCACCACCATCGCCGCCTCCATCACGGTCATTGTCACCCACCACAACCATCACCGTCTATTACCACCAGCACTGCCGCCCACTACCTCTCACCCTCACCACAAATCAATGCTTAAATTTTTTTATCTCTTCTCTATATTTGTGATTTTATTTTGGATATAAATACAAATATGTTTATTGTTTACGATTTCACGGTTGAGATTGCTTTAAATTTTACTTTAAAATTAATCTAATGATTAATATTAACACCCCAAATTTAATAGGAAAAATAGACCACTAAGTGTGTGTTTAAAGTGACTTTTTAAAATTACTTANTTTTTTGTTTGTTATATAGTGCCTTCAGACACGGGTAATGAACTAGTATATAATAAAATAGAACTGAGTTTGAATTTTGGAGACAAAGAGAGGTCCAGATCGTTTTGAGACAAAACCTAAATACATCCGACAGACAACGTAATCTTAACATAAAAGACGGTTCAGATTATCTCATAAATATTGATCCAACGGTCTACAATGAATACTAAATTTTATTTTTTCGCCCAACAACATTGCTTAACTCACGCCTTTCTCTCTCTTCAAATCCGGGAATTTTTGATCTTCTTTCCTTATCATAATCTCTTTGTGATCTTTGATCCTTGTGTTGATAATTAGCTATCTTACTCGAGCTACATTTGTGGTTAATGCATAAATCATGTAGATGTAGACAAATATGTCTAAAGGGAGTTGTTTTGAACTCAAGTGAATAATCAAGGAAGTTTTGAGAATGGCCGGATAAAATACTGGAACATCACAGCAAAAACAACATTTTAACTGGGTGGTGCCGGTACAATAGTTTTATCCCAAGGCAGTAGGCCTTTGTACCCATGCCACATTGTTTGTACCGGTTCTTTCTTGCACCGAAAGTCTTCTTCTTGGTTCTAATTCCTCCTATAACTATTTTCCTTCATTCCTAACACTATCCAAACATCAAATTAACAATTCCTTAGAACTTAGAAGCTTAAAATCATGTTAAATCAAAGAAAAAAGACTTACCTTCGATGCGACCCACACCTCCGAATTTGCCGAAACCTCCATTTGTGAAGAACCTAGAGTTCTTGGGTCTTCTATTCAATTCCAAATAACTCAAAGACTTGATTACAAATAAGGGTTATAGGATAGATTGAAGAGGGAAGTGTTTGTTTGAATTGAAGGAAGGAAGAAAATATTTCCCTCCACAATGTTCCAAACCGTCACTAATGACTCACCCCTTTGTAGCTAATTATGTCAAGTCCCCCCGTATTTTCTTTTATTAATATTTATAACATCTAATTTTTTCAACACACAATAATTCACATTCAATCTCTTTACATTTTTATAATTCAACCCTAAAAATATTTAACAGCAATCATATCTTTCTTCCCACAATTTCATTAACTATAATTTAACTCATAACTAATATCAACAAATTATACTTTAGTCCTTAACATTATATAAAATACCATGAGATATATATTCGGGTCTCACAACTCTCTCCCGCTTAAAAGAATTTTGTCCCTAAAATTTACTCACCATGCCGAAACAATTTAGGATATTTTGTTTGTATAACCTTTTTGTTTTCCCAAGTTATTTCCTCCACTGAATGGCTCCACCACAAGACTTTAACCTACACAATGGTCTTCTTCTAGATCTATATACTTGGCGAACAACATACAAGAAAGTTCAAATATGTATTCTTCAAAGCATCGACACATGAAATACATCATGTAGCCCTGAAAATTCTGACAGTAACACCAAACGATAAGCCACCGATCCAATTTGCTCAAGAACCTCAATGGTTCGATATATCTTGAACTCAGTTTTTCCTTCGTATAAATATCATAATCCCTTTCCTAGGTGATACTCATAGAAATACTTAATCACCAACTGTAAATTCCAAATCTTTCATTTGGTTATCCACATAATTTTTTTGCCGACTTTGAGAAATTTTCAATCGTTCCACTGAATTATTATTCATTATATGGAAACTGTATCAACGGTAGATAGTCATCCCAACTACCTTTAAACTCCATTATACAAGATCTTAACATATCCTCTAGCATTTTAATGATACACTCATACTCCCTATCCGTTTGAGAACAAAAACCGTACGAAACCTCAATGTGTTTCCCAAAACTTGTAAGTCTTATAGAAAAACCAAGAGATTCTAACACTCCATGTAACACACACATTCTCATCCACATATAATTTAGCATACCTGTCCAGCCTAAATACCACTTCTTTATAGAAACAATCAATCTATAGAGGCATGATATGATGATATTAGTTATGTCTTAAATTATAATTATACACAGATTAATGAGTTTATTATGCTTAAGAAGTGGGGTCCACTCTAAATGAGTAAGCAATATGCCACACAATGACTTAATTAAATTAGGTTCGTGCAGCATTCTTCTTATTTTTATCATTATATAACTAATTGTCCAACATTCTTATCCAACAAAAGGGGTGGGCAGAGAGGGAGTGTTAGAAGATGAGCATAACTACACTATGATGATACCAAACCCAAACTATAGGGTGTTAAGGTTCCATAAGAACCAATCAAGTAATATTTAGTTTCTTAACTATGCCAACTATTTATATAATAAAATAGTTTACAATTTAAATTTCAAAAAATAAATAAAATAATTTTTGTTATTCGCGGTTGAGATTGCTTTAAATTTTACTTTAAAGTTAATCTAACGGCTAATATTAATATCTTAAATTTAATAGAAAAAATAGATCTCTAAGGGTGTGTTTAGAATGATTTTTTAAAAGTATTTCTAGAAATTACATCTCATAAATACTTTTAAAAAAAAATAGTATTTGAAACCATCCCACCACCACCGCCATTGCCACCACCATCGCCGCCTCCATCACGGTCATTGTCACCCACCACAACCATCACCGTCTATTACCACCAGCACTGCCGCCCACTACCTCTCACCCTCACCACAAATCAATGCTTAAATTTTTTTATCTCTTCTCTATATTTGTGATTTTATTTTGGATATAAATACAAATATGTTTATTGTTTACGATTTCACGGTTGAGATTGCTTTAAATTTTACTTTAAAATTAATCTAATGATTAATATTAACACCCCAAATTTAATAGGAAAAATAGACCACTAAGTGTGTGTTTAAAGTGACTTTTTAAAATTACTTATCGTAAGTACTTTAAAAAAAATAGTGTTTGAAATCGTCTCACCACTACCTTTACCACCACCATCTCCATCACCCCACCACCACCCGCCACCGCCACCCTACCATACCCACCATTGCTGTTGCCATCATCTTACCACCATCACCATCACCACTTCCATTGCCCCATCACCACCGCCCATCACTGCCACCACCACCCTACCATCATCACTACCATTACAACCACCGTCACACCTCCACCACCCCACCATCACTGTTGTTGCATCCTACAATCATCACCATCGCTGTCGCACCTTACCACTACTGTTATTGTCCTACCATCACCCTTACCACTCTCATCGCCCCACCACCACCCTCATGATCATCACAACTACCATCACCATCGCCAAACCACTACCGCAGCCACCATCATCCACCGATTGCTATCATCGTTGTCCATGACCACCATTTTTTTCTTATTCTTATATTTATTACCATTATCATTACCACCGTCACCCACCGTCAGCACCCACCACCACCCATCGACGCCCACCAACCATTNTCACGCCTTTCTCTCTCTTCAAATCCGGGAATTTTTGATCTTCTTTCCTTATCATAACCTCTTTGTGATCTTTGATCCTTGTGTTGATAATTAGCTATCTTACTCGAGCTACATTTGTGGTTAATGCATAAATCATGTAGATGTAGACAAATATGTCTAAAGGGAGTTGTTTTGAACTCAAGTGAATAATCAAGGAAGTTTTGAGAATGGCCGGATAAAATACTGGAACATCACAGCAAAAACAACATTTTAACTGGGTGGTGCCGGTACAATAGTTTTATCCCAAGGCAGTAGGCCTTTGTACCCATGCCACATTGTTTGTACCGGTTCTTTCTTGCACCGAAAGTCTTCTTCTTGGTTCTAATTCCTCCTATAACTATTTTCCTTCATTCCTAACACTATCCAAACATCAAATTAACAATTCCTTAGAACTTAGAAGCTTAAAATCATGTTAAATCAAAGAAAAAAGACTTATCTTCGATGCGACCCACACCTCCGAATTTGCCGAAACCTCCATTTGTGAAGAACCTAGAGTTCTTGGGTCTTCTATTCAATTCCAAATAACTCAAAGACTTGATTACAAATAAGGGTTATAGGATAGATTGAAGAGGGAAGTGTTTGTTTGAATTGAAGGAAGGAAGAAAATATTTCCCTCCACAATGTTCCAAACCGTCACTAATGACTCACCCCTTTGTAGCTAATTATGTCAAGTCCCCCCGTATTTTCTTTTATTAATATTTATAACATCTAATTTTTTCAACACACAATAATTCACATTCAATCTCTTTACATTTTTATAATTCAACCCTAAAAATATTTAACAGCAATCATATCTTTCTTCCCACAATTTCATTAACTATAATTTAACTCATAACTAATATCAACAAATTATACTTTAGTCCTTAACATTATATAAAATACCATGAGATATATATTCGGGTCTCACAACTCTCTCCCGCTTAAAAGAATTTTGTCCCTAAAATTTACTCACCATGCCGAAACAATTTAGGATATTTTGTTTGTATAACCTTTTTGTTTTCCCAAGTTATTTCCTCCACTGAATGGCTCCACCACAAGACTTTAACCTACACAATGGTCTTCTTCTAGATCTATATACTTGGCGAACAACATACAAGAAAGTTCAAATATGTATTCTTCAAAGCATCGACACATGAAATACATCATGTAGCCCTGAAAATTCTGACAGTAACACCAAACGATAAGCCACCGATCCAATTTGCTCAAGAACCTCAATGGTTCGATATATCTTGAACTCAGTTTTTCCTTCGTATAAATATCATAATCCCTTTCCTAGGTGATACTCATAGAAATACTTAATCACCAACTGTAAATTCCAAATCTTTCATTTGGTTATCCACATAATTTTTTTGCCGACTTTGAGAAATTTTCAATCGTTCCACTGAATTATTATTCATTATATGGAAACTGTATCAACGGTAGATAGTCATCCCAACTACCTTTAAACTCCATTATACAAGATCTTAACATATCCTCTAGCATTTTAATGATACACTCATACTCCCTATCCGTTTGAGAACAAAAACCGTACGAAACCTCAATGTGTTTCCCAAAACTTGTAAGTCTTATAGAAAAACCAAGAGATTCTAACACTCCATGTAACACACACATTCTCATCCACATATAATTTAGCATACCTGTCCAGCCTAAATACCACTTCTTTATAGAAACAATCAATCTATAGAGGCATGATATGATGATATTAGTTATGTCTTAAATTATAATTATACACAGATTAATGAGTTTATTATGCTTAAGAAGTGGGGTCCACTCTAAATGAGTAAGCAATATGCCACACAATGACTTAATTAAATTAGGTTCGTGCAGCATTCTTCTTATTTTTATCATTATATAACTAATTGTCCAACATTCTTATCCAACAAAAGGGGTGGGCAGAGAGGGAGTGTTAGAAGATGAGCATAACTACACTATGATGATACCAAACCCAAACTATAGGGTGTTAAGGTTCCATAAGAACCAATCAAGTAATATTTAGTTTCTTAACTATGCCAACTATTTATATAATAAAATAGTTTACAATTTAAATTTCAAAAAATAAATAAAATAATTTTTGTTATTCGCGGTTGAGATTGCTTTAAATTTTACTTTAAAGTTAATCTAACGGCTAATATTAATATCTTAAATTTAATAGAAAAAATAGATCTCTAAGGGTGTGTTTAGAATGATTTTTTAAAAGTATTTCTAGAAATTACATCTCATAAATACTTTTAAAAAAAAATAGTATTTGAAACCATCCCACCACCACCGCCATTGCCACCACCATCGCCGCCTCCATCACGGTCATTGTCACCCACCACAACCATCACCGTCTATTACCACCAGCACTGCCGCCCACTACCTCTCACCCTCACCACAAATCAATGCTTAAATTTTTTTATCTCTTCTCTATATTTGTGATTTTATTTTGGATATAAATACAAATATGTTTATTGTTTACGATTTCACGGTTGAGATTGCTTTAAATTTTACTTTAAAATTAATCTAATGATTAATATTAACACCCCAAATTTAATAGGAAAAATAGACCACTAAGTGTGTGTTTAAAGTGACTTTTTAAAATTACTTATCGTAAGTACTTTAAAAAAAATAGTGTTTGAAATCGTCTCACCACTACCTTTACCACCACCATCTCCATCACCCCACCACCACCCGCCACCGCCACCCTACCATACCCACCATTGCTGTTGCCATCATCTTACCACCATCACCATCACCACTTCCATTGCCCCATCACCACCGCCCATCACTGCCACCACCACCCTACCATCATCACTACCATTACAACCACCGTCACACCTCCACCACCCCACCATCACTGTTGTTGCATCCTACAATCATCACCATCGCTGTCGCACCTTACCACTACTGTTATTGTCCTACCATCACCCTTACCACTCTCATCGCCCCACCACCACCCTCATGATCATCACAACTACCATCACCATCGCCAAACCACTACCGCAGCCACCATCATCCACCGATTGCTATCATCGTTGTCCATGACCACCATTTTTTTCTTATTCTTATATTTATTACCATTATCATTACCACCGTCACCCACCGTCAGCACCCACCACCACCCATCGACGCCCACCAACCATTGTCACCTATCCTACCACCATCCCTTGTCATTGCCCACCACTAAAGCCAGCCACTGTCACTTACCCCCACCACACTTACAACCGCCGTCATTCGCCACCACCCATCACATTATCGCTTAGAAGCACCCATCGTCGCCAACCACCACTATCGTAATCGCCCACCACCACTACTAATAACCACCATCACCGTCGTCCACCACCACCCACACCTACTACCACCATCGTTGCCACCAACAACTATCACTATCATCATCGTCACTCAAAACCCACCACCATCATCACCATTGCCACCCACGGCTACTACTACCACCACAGTCGTCGCCTTACCCATCACAACCATCACCGTTTCCCACCATCACCACTGTCCCCCACCACCACTGCTCACCCCTACTACAATTGGTGCTTAAATTTCTTTATCTCTTCTCCATATTTGTGATTTGATTTTGAGTATGAATACAAATATGTTGATCATTTTTTAATTATNTTACTCGAGCTACATTTGTGGTTAATGCATAAATCATCTAGATGTAGACAAATATGTCTAAAGGGAGTTGTTTTGAACTCAAGTGAATAATCAAGGAAGTTTTGAGAATGGCCGGATAAAATACTGGAACATCACAGCAAAAACAACATTTTAACTGTGTGGTGCCGGTACAATAGTTTTATCCCAAGGCAGTAGGCCTTCGTACCCATGCCACATTGTTTGTACCGGTTCTTTCTTNCAATAAATCTCATTGAAGAATAGGTGTGTGGATATCAAAAAATGTCATTGCATGTGTGTTACACAGTTTGCCACTAGTATAAGGGTATTTACATGTGTGGCCCTAGGCATGCAATGCATGTGGTGCAAGCCAATATATATGTGACAAGTGCCTCAAGTATTAATTACGTAGTGGAACACACCNTTTGAGAATGGCCGGATAAAATACTGGAACATCACAGCAAAAACAACATTTTAACTGGGTGGTGCCGGTACAATAGTTTTATCCCAAGGCAGTAGGCCTTTGTACCCATGCCACATTGTTTGTACCGGTTCTTTCTTGCACCNAGTGGAACACACCATAAATACAACTTGCGGCTTTCAAGACATACATTTCAATACCTAAAGTAGAATGGTCAAGGGTTAGGTATAAGAAACACCTTGGTAGCGGAAACCCAACCATAGGGACATACCACGGAATCTCTGTCGTGAGAACCTTATCTTGGGACCCTTTACAAGAACCTTGCCATGAGACCTTACATCNTTGAAAGTCTTCTTCTTGGTTCTAATTCCTCCTATAACTATTTTCCTTCATTCCTAACACTATCCAAACATCAAATTAACAATTCCTTAGAACTTAGAAGCTTAAAATCATGTTAAATCAAAGAAAAAAGACTTACCTTCGATGCGACCCACACCTCCGAATTTGCCGAAACCTCCATTTGTGAAGAACCTAGAGTTCTTGGGTCTTCTATTCAATTCCAAATAACTCAAAGACTTGATTACAAATAAGGGTTATAGGATAGATTGAAGAGGGAAGTGTTTGTTTGAATTGAAGGAAGGAAGAAAATATTTCCCTCCACAATGTTCCAAACCGTCACTAATGACTCACCCCTTTGNTGTGGTTCCAATAAGGGTTATAGTCCAAAAACCCTAAAGACTAAGTTTGTATTAAAACTTTCAAATCCATTTTGTATAAAGTTGGTATTCAATTGTGATGATACACAAATTGACTTTGCACACCAGCTGTCAAGTAATTAGTAATAAATGCAGTAAATAAGTAGAGAAAGAGAGAAAATAAGGATTTATAGTGATTAGACAAAGAGAAAGAAAACAAGAATTTTTAGTGGTTTGATTAATCGTGACCTATGTCCACTTCTAAATGGCTAGGGTCGTCGGATATTTTATTAACTCAAGGGTGTAGGGAGAATAGAGAGTTACAAGTTTGAGAGGGAGAGGAAAGTAGTACTCGACTAAATGTGTGATGCCCCCAAGTGTTGGTAGGACTTACAATTTATAGTCAACCTCGTAACAAATTTGGGCGAGATATTAGTAACTAGTTGGCTAGTCTGTTGGATCTGTGGACCTCTTCTCAACGGGCGAGACAGTTACGAAACTCTCTATAAGATTCGGTTAAAGGATGAGGTGAGGGTTGACTGTCTTCAAGGCGGCGAGAATGAGACTGTTGAATGACCTTGCATGTTCTCCTGCTGACGTAGTTCCTTGAACCTGATGATCTTAACCGGGCGTGGAGCACTTTGAACTTGACTTGCTGCACCTCCTGAAATTGAACTATTAATTCGGACGGGGCTCATAAGATGAGTTGGACACTTGAGTTTGGCCATCAAATTGCNTGGGCTCATAAGATGAGTTGGACCCTTCAGTTTGGCCATCAAATTGCGACATGCAAAGTTAGGCACTAAATATGACTTATCAAAGTCTTACCATGCATTACTTATGAGAAAGAAAAAAAAAAAGATCTTACCATGCATTTAAGATGTGTCAATTTTATTGTGTCATTTTATTTTGAGTTTATATTACATTCATGTCGAATAATTTTAAGTTATATTATTTTCATATCATATTTGACTAATTTTTATATAATTTGCCAACCAAAAATTATGGGACAAGGTTGTTATTTTCTGCAAAATAAATTCACAAAATATTAAAATTTTTAAAATAAAAAATTTACTTGATTTTTATTATGGTAATATTGAATAAAAATTTTTGATTCTATAATAATTCCTGTAATATAATAGAAAAAAAATAAAAAACCATAAAATTGTTTATGAAACATGTCTTCTTTGTAACNCAAAAATTATGGGACAAGGTTGTTATTTTCTGCAAAATAAATTCACAAAATATTAAATTTTTTAAAATAAAAAATTTACTTGATTTTTATTATGGAAAAATTGAATAAAATTTTTTTGATTCTATAATAATTCCTGTAATATAATAGAAAAAAAATAAAAAACCATAAAACTATTTATGAAACATGTCTTCTTTGTAACATCAATTAAATAAATATGCTTATTATCTTGAAATTAATAAATTATTATTATTGTTTAACATTACCTGCTTGAAAGTAACGGCCGGCCACTGGAATCAGCTTAGATCAACCTGGTCCAGGTGCATCCCCATTCGAACNTTGAAAGTAACGGCCGGCCACTGGAATCAGCTTAGATCAACCTGGTCCAGGTGCATCTCCATTCGAACGGCACCGTCTTCGTTAAGCTACAAATCTCTCTCTCTCTCTCTTCATCACTACTCATATATGTATGTATCCAGAGCTTGAGTTGATCAGATTTAGGGTTTTGGACTTTTAGAGGTCTCGTAGTGTCATGGAAGCATCGGTTTCATATTCAACTTCACGAGGGTCTACGCACAGATACTGTTACTGTAAATGCTTCAGACGCTGTTGCCGCTGTTTCTGTTGCTGCCATTGTTCATAGCCTTGAAAGTCCAGCTTTCTCTCTCCTAGGATTGGGCTTGGGTTGCAATTGCAATTCCAACCAATTGGACCTCTCTCTTAGGTTTTCTTTCTGATGCATCAACCACTCCCAATTGGCCGATGATTCTATCTGTTTCCAAATTGATTCTGGTGATCGCAATTATGAAGACCCAGACCCTTCAATTCCACGCCAATTGATGGAACAACAAAGTGATAATCACTATGGAGAGAGAGAAAATGAGGAAAGAGGAGGTGGGGATGAAGAGAAAGAAGAGGAGTTCCGAATTTTGGGCCATCCAATGTGGTTAAAACGACGAAGAAGAGACTGCGATTCATCTTGTTCCTTGTCTTCATCTACCAAACTAGACAGACTATCGATCGATGCAGGCCTCGAAGCTCGACTACATGCAGTTAGGCTTTGGGGGAATCAATCGCTCCAAGTGGCCGATTTGGATTTGTTTGAGATAATGGAGAAGGAGAAGCAGACGCAGTACAAAGGGATTGAGTTAATAGTTTCGGAGAATTTCGTGTGTAAGGCGGTAATGGAAGCTTTAGGAAGCCATTTGACGAATAAGTATTCTGAGGGAATGCCCGGTGCAAGGTATTATGGTGGCAATCAATTCATTGATGAGATTGAAACGCTTTGTTGCGAGCGTGCTCTGTCCGCTTTCGATCTTCATTCGCAGAATTGGGGTGTGAACGTGCAGCCATATTCGGGTACATCTGCAAATTTCGCCGTTTACACGGCTTTGTTGTTGCCCGGAGATAGGATAATGGGATTGGATGCGCCTTGTGGTGGAAATACTAGTCATGGGTATTATACTCCAAATGGGAGGCGAGTTTCGGGTGCTTCGATTTTCTTTGAGAGTTTGCCTTATAAAATGANTTTATGAAACATGTCTTCTTTGTAACATCAATTAAATAAATATGCTTATTATCTTGAAATTAATAAA
Source organism: Ilex paraguariensis (assembly GCA_963454935.2). NCBI lineage: Eukaryota > Viridiplantae > Streptophyta > Magnoliopsida > Aquifoliales > Aquifoliaceae > Ilex > Ilex paraguariensis. Next base: position 58,676 of record CAUOFW020006680.1, on the reverse strand, counting down.
TTATTATTATTGTTTAACATTACCTGCTTGAAAGTAACGGCCGGCCACTGGAATCAGCTTAGATCAACCTGGTCCAGGTGCATCCCCATTCGAACGGCACCGTCTTCGTCAAGCACCAATCTCTCTCTCTCTCTCTCTCTCTCTCTCTCTCTCTTCATCACTACTCATATATGTATGTATCCAGAGCTTGAGTTGATCAGATTTAGGGTTTTGGACTTTTAGAGGTCTCGTAGTGTCATGGAAGCATCGGTTTCATATTCAACTTCACGAGGGTCTACGCACAGATACTGTTACTGTAAATGCTTCAGACGCTGTTGCCGCTGTTTCTGTTGCTGCCATTGTTCATAGCCTTGAAAGTCCAGCTTTCTCTCTCCTAGGATTGGGCTTGGGTTGCAATTGCAATTCCAACCAATTGGACCTCTCTCTTAGGTTTTCTTTCTGATGCATCAACCACTCCCAATTGGCCGATGATTCTATCTGTTTCCAAATTGATTCTGGCGATCGCAATTATGAAGACCCAGACCCATCAATTCCACGCCAATTGATGGAACAACAAAGTGATAATCACTATGGAGAGAGAGAAAATGAGGAAAGAGGAGGTGGGGATGAAGAGAAAGAAGAGGAGTTCCGAATTTTGGGCCATCCAATGTGGTTAAAACGACGAAGAAGAGACTGCGATTCATCTTGTTCCTTGTCTTCATCTACCAAACTAGACAGACTATCGATCGATGCAGGCCTCGAAGCTCGACGACATGCAGTTAGGCTTTGGGGGAATCAATCGCTCCAAGTGGCCGATTTGGATTTGTTTGAGATAATGGAGAAGGAGAAGCAGAGGCAGTACAAAGGGATTGAGTTAATAGTTTCGGAGAATTTCGTGTGTAAGGCGGTAATGGAAGCTTTAGGAAGCCATTTGACGAATAAGTATTCTGAGGGAATGCCCGGTGCAAGGTATTATGGTGGCAATCAATTCATTGATGAGATTGAAACGCTTTGTTGCGAGCGTGCTATGTCCGCTTTCGATCTTCATTCGCAGAATTGGGGTGTGAACGTGCAGCCATATTCGGGTACATCTGCAAATTTCGCCGTTTACACGGCTTTGTTGTTGCCCGGAGATAGGATAATGGGATTGGATGCGCCTTGTGGTGGAAATACTAGTCATGGGTATTATACTCCAAATGGGAGGCGAGTTTCGGGTGCTTCGATTTTCTTTGAGAGTTTGCCTTATAAAATGAATCCGCAAACTGGGTATATAGACTATGATAAACTTGAGGAGTGGGCACTTGATTTTCGTCCCAAGATACTTATTTGTGGTGGTAGTTCGTATCCCCGGGAGTGGGATTATGCGAGGTTTAGGCAGATTGCAGATAAGTGTGGTTCAGTGTTAATGTGTGACATGGCTCAAATTAGTGGTCTTGTTGCCGCCAAGGTGAAAATCTTTCTGCTACTAATACTTTTTCGATTGATGTTTAGGTTGAATATTATCGGTTGCTGGTTAGCTTGAAAAGTTTTGTTCATGTAAGTGCTAATTTTTGCCGGTTAATGCATTAGTGGTTTTTGTTATGATGCTATGTACTTGCTTGCTCTTTTGACTTGCTAGTTTGGTAATGAGGGATGAATTGTGTTGGGGACTCCCCTTGAATTAGGGGCTAGTTTTCTTGGGTGCTGCAAATCAGTGAAAGTTATCAGTAATATCCTAGGTTTTTTGGTGAGTGAGAAATATCCTAGGTTTTAATTGATTTTGGCTGTGCAACTGCATTAGTTTTGGTAATACAATATGCGTGGACTGTTGTTTAATTGTTTCATTCAAGTCTTTTCCTTTTTCTTTTTGGGAGTTTAGAGGAATACTTTGAGAAATTTTTGGCATGTCAACAATTTAACTCTCAGGTGTTTTGAATTTGCCTCAACTTAGGAGACTTCAGAAGCACTACTAATTAAAGGTTCAAGTAAGTTGACATACGCTAGAACACAGCATAAATATTTGCTGGTAGGACCAATTCAAAAGTGCCAGAACATGTTTGTCTTTTTTCATATATGAGGATTTGTGAAAAATGTTTGTGCAAATGCATCCTCATAGGATTGCTTGAGATTGATAGTTCTACTCCCAAAGGTTCTAGCAATTTAAGCGTTTGAGGGTTGTCAATGGGGCTTCATCACCTTACATTCTCTTTGCTCCTATTAGCCACAATAAAAGGCGTCATTTGTTCTTTGGCTGCTATCCAGACGATCTGTATAAGTGACTTAACTACAATACCCAAATAGTTGGTGACTGCAAATCAAGTTTACCAAGCATGTTCAAGTCAAACTCTTCTTTGATACAACCTGGCCAATCCTGAACACTCTGTTGTTTGACTTGGCTCAGCTCTACTCCCCAACCATGGTGTAACTCACCCTTAGATATATGGAATGGGCATTTGATTTTTTTATGAAAAATTTATGCAGTGTATGGGTCTATAGAAAGGATTGTTAAACTCAATTAACTTGGAGATGGGTTGTTGGGTCTCGGGGTCTATTTTAAATACCCAAACTCAATGAGGACATATTTAATTTGATTGTAGTTATCCTAAACACGCTCTTGTTGAAATGGCCACCCAACATATGGGCAAGTTGGTTGGGTTTTCACATTTTTTTACTTCATATATTTTTATATCAGTGCAGATTAGTTTTTAAGCAGGCATGGGATAGGATAGGAGTTTTGCATTAGCATCCCTCCTTTTGTGACACGTGGACTGATTCGGTACTGATTTTTTTTTTTAAGTTACTAAATATGTTATGTGTGCTAGTTTATATTGAAATCGGTGGGGCATTGTATTTTAGAAAATACTGGAAATTCATGGCTGGAATATGCATTTGAGTAAAAGTAAAACACTATTTCTCCAATGGCAGGGTCTGATCTGAAAGGTTGCTACCGGCTTTCTACCCAAGAATGAGTGAGGAATCCCCCCTTTAGTTTGGCATATGAAAATCTTATGGAGTGAACATAGTATTTTTGTTAGATAAAATTGAAGCATTAAAACTTATTGCGTTTACAATTGGGTGCATTAGAAATTTCTGCGCAAGTCATGTACAAAAGGGATACTTCTGATCTCTCTTTATACTATTAAGAAGTAATAACAATTCACTATTAAGCTCATCTCTTTTCAAGTACAAATATTTTTTACATCTAGTGTCTCACAAGTCTGCTTGTATTAAGCAGCAATACTCTTGTGCTATTTGAACATTTATTTTGTGGGGAATCAATGCTGTACATGATTAACCATTCATATTTGCTGTTGAGTACATTTTTGAACATTTTAGTTATTGTTTTTCAAATCAGAAGGTTGTCTTTATACTCATTTTCTACCAGGAATCTTGGGTTCTTGCCTTGATTTTTCTTTTTCATCATTTCTTTTCGTTTTCTATGGACTTATTATTATTCTTGCGCTTCAAAATTTTTTAATATTTTTTCCTAATTGTGTATGTTTGGTAAGGGAGTCCCCTAATGATGTGCATATTGGACATTTCTACAGGAGTGTGCTAACCCCTTTGAATTCTGTGACATTGTTACCTCAACAACTCACAAAAGTCTTCAAGGTCCAAGGGGGGGTATCATTTTTTTCAGGAGAGGTTCAAAGCTAAGAAAGAGAGGGATGCCTTTGAATCAAGGTGATGCGAGTGTTAGATATGACCTTGAGGAGAAGATGGACTTTGCTGTTTTTCCAGCACTGCAAGGTGGACCGTACAATAATCACATTGCTGCCTTTGCCATAACCTTGAAACAAGTGGCTTCTCCTGAGTACAGGGCATATATACAACAGGTGAAGAAAAATGCGCAGGCTTTAGCATCTGCTTTATTGAGGAGGAATTGCAGACTGGTGACGGGAGGTACTGACAATCATTTGTTACTTTGGGATCTAAGAACTCTAGGATTAACAGGTACATATTTTCTTTTTCTTTTCCCCTCTCCCCCTTTAATAGTCTGTATTGCCTCCTTTAATATTTTTGTAATCAAAGAGCTTGTACATCATACTGATTCAGATCATGCACTGTTTGAATATGTTGGGCTGCAGTTAATTGGTTTTTGTTTCCTGTGACCACTTGAAAGCACACTTTTTCAACAAAGCCCTCCCAACTCATAATTTATTCCATTAGGCTAGCGCTGTAGAACGGTGATGGTCCACACTTTCACAATTTGCTCCACACATCAGACTCCATTGTTTGCAAATATTACTTGAGCTTAAGAAGGGAAGCTAATCTAGCAAATATGTGCATTTTTTGCTGTAAATTTAAGTTTTTTGCGTGCTTTTTGGTTGTCATGGTTTGGCTATTTCTGGATGTTATAATATGTATCCCTCATGTACTTACTCATCTGATGTTAAAAAATTTGTTTAATAAGCACGTGTGATATTGATTTAGTGGCCCTTTGCTATTGCACCAAAGGCTCTTTAACTGGTTCTAGGAGCTCTCAATATAGTTTTCTTGACCAGTTTGCTGTGGAAATTTAATTTAGTTCAAGCAATGGGTCACATAGACTGTGCTGATCCAAAAAAAAAAAAAAAGTCACATAGACTTTGATTTTAGTGACTGCTTTCTTTCCATTCTTGGGGGCGGAGATAGGCCTAAAGGGTGTTTTGGCAATGATTTGCATGCTGGGGAATAGAGGCTTTAGGTGCTTGATCAATTTCCTAAGGCTACTTGGTAGAAGATTACAATTGTAGTTGATGATTTACCTACCAAAAATTTTTTTACTTCTGTGTTCATCCGTAATACTAAGTAATAGGGATCTGTTGCTGTCGTATGAATGTGAAACTAGTCTATCCTGTTTCGTAAAAACATTGAATTGAGTGAACTTTTTTCTCTCAGCATTTGAAATCAATTTGATTGGTCATATCTCATGCAAATATGGCTGAAAAATGGTATCTTGCCTGCTAGATGATACATCTATTATTTGGTAGGATCTGTTTTGTTTGATAAGACTCAATTAAAGGATATCCGTTGAATGTTATGGACAATGAGATGGTTTTCTTATCGTGGATTGGGGAATTTCACCAACTCATTGTCATTATGTAAGCATTCTCTTGTCCACGGAGTGGTAAGTTCCTTGGTACTACCTGGATAGAGGTTTAGTAAGTAGGAAAACAGCACCTTACTTGATTATATGTACAGTTGTATGCGTACACATTTGTATTTTCTTTTTTATTCACTGAGTTGGTGATGCCTGTACCATTTGTTAACACCTATTATCATCCCATCCCCCCCTCTTATTTCTCTTCCTTTCCCACCCATTCATCTGACTACTGATCGATATCCCTCTTCTATCTATGTTTATTATTCGATCAGGTTGATTTCTCTATTTTTTTATGCTATAGGTAAGAATTTTGAGAAGATCTGTGAACTGTGTCACATTACACTCAAGAAAGCTGCTATTTTTGATGAGAATGGAACTTTTAGGCCTGGAGGCATAAGGATTGGTAAGTGAAGATCTTATTGCATACGCTGTTTTCATTAACTTTAATGAGTTGTATCCAACACTTGGTGCTTTTATGTTGCTTTCATGTTTTTATTCCTCTAGGAACTCCGGCTATGACATCAAGAGGTTGCCTTGAGGCCGATTTTGAAACAGTGACCGACTTTCTCCTTAGAGCTGCGCAGATCGCAAGTTCAGTGCAGAGAGAACATGGGAAATTGCCAAAGGCTTTCCTAAATGGTCTTCAGAACAATAAAGATATTATTGAGCTCCGGAACCAAGTTGAAAGTTTTGCTTCTCAGTTTGCAATGCCAGGATTTGATGTGTAATTTGTTCGGAGAGGCAACTCTTTTAGGAACGTTGTCTTGCAGCCTGTTCTGATGTATGTCTGGCTTTTTTATGAAGTTCTCGACAGTCTCTGCAGCTGGCCAACCTTTAGAAAATGAGTGTGCCATCACACTATACTTATGGCATTGATGATAAAGTGTGAAGACTGGCCATGTTGCTCCGGCCATGATGTCAGACGCTGTGATTGTAGATACGTTGGCGATTACACAGTGTGCATAAAGGATTCTAGATTGACTGAACCTTGCATCGCATCTTTGGTAATTTTGGGGAGCTTGTAAAGCTTATACTGAGTCCTGGATCTTGTAGTATTGTTTGATCCATTGAAGGCGACTTTGGGTAGGTAATTTTCTTTCGGTTTACTGTTACCTTTCTTTTTTGTTGTTGGGGTACAGAGTCTTTGTACTCAAAGCTGGGTTGAGGAAAAGAACAATGCCCCTCTTGCAAGTAGGAAAGAAATAAAGAGAGAGCCTGAACAGAAGCAAGTAACCATCTGTAAGGAAAACTCGAGAAGAATCTCATGAAAATGCATAAGATGTGAACATGTAGTTGAGAAACCTTCTCACGGATAAAAATGAAAATAAAGTCCCTTTTTTCTTTTCTTTTGTTTTTTTTTTTCTCGGGTATGCTGGAAAATCCCTATGTATTTTCTTTCCTACTAGATATCTGTATAAAATAGTTTTTTTTTAGNGCGTGGCATTTGTTGAGGCAGCTGATTTTGGTCACATCACGTTGTTGTTATTGTTTTTTTTTTGATCAAAACCAAGCAATGTAGAACTTTTATTAAGTAGGAAAATTTAGGTTACAATTAGAGAAAAGTAAAACCTTAAACTCGGGGGAAAACCTAACCAATTCGGGGGGAGCGAATTACTTAGCAAAGAGGCTGCAACTCAATGAACAGCCTTTGTGTAGGCTCTAGGCTTGTGTAGGAAGCTAAGGTTGTATAACCTAGCATAAATTCTTATATCTTCAACAACGGCACTAATTTTCCATGGGAGAACGACTTCATTGGAAACATGAAGTTTTCCTGAAACAAATACCATTTTATCGTCTTTTTTCCAATACTATCTTATTCCTACATTAGTTTATATTCTATGTGCCAAACGTTAGGTGTATGTAAATGTAAAACGTGAGTTGAATGCATGCTTTTCAGTGTAAAAATATGGTTGCAAAACACGTTTTTAATGTAAATTCTTGAAAGCGTGTTTCAAAAACACTCTTTTACAATGAAAGGGGTGAGTTCAAACAATAGTAGACTGAGACGTAAGTTATACTGTTGTAAAGATGATTCGCGCTTTGCTTCTCCACTCTTATAGGCTGTTAATCGCGTTGGGTGGGTAGATTCGTATCGAATTTTATTGACTTTGTATCAAAAAATATTTCACCCATATCCTATTTGTTTATTAATTCGTGTCTAACGAATCATGTCATATCGAGTTTGTGTCGTATGTAAATCGTATATAACCGGTATATAAAAAAATCGTATCGTTTATTTTTTCTGATTAGATTTGTTTATTAATCGTGTCAGGTCCACTTATTTACTAAACAAGTGGCTTAAGAAAAATCTAAACCCTTTAATTTTGTATCGTGTTAACGGATTGTGTCATATTTTGACACCCGTAATATAAGAAAACAATTACATAAAATGGGGAAAAAAAAGAATCGAAAAATGCAAACTGAACCACACAAAGGCTATGTTAAACTGTACCTGCAATGCTCTTGAGCTCCACTGGTGAATTTGGTAACCTAATCAGCCTCCCAGCTTCTGTGTAACAAGTTTCTCTCCTGACCAAAGGGTGGCCTCTATATATGCTAACCCTTGAAGAACATGGTCTCTTTGANTTTTTTTTTTGATCAAAACCAAGCAATGTAGAACTTTTATTAAGTAGGAAAATTTAGGTTACAATTAGAGAAAAGTAAAACCTTAAACTCGGGGGAAAACCTAACCAATTCGGGGGGAGCGAATTACTTAGCAAAGAGGCTGCAACCCAATGAACAACCTTTGCGTAGGCTCTAGGCTCTAGGCTTGTGTAGGAAGCTAAGGTTGTATAACCTAGCATAAATTCTTATATCTTCAACAACGGCACTAATTTTCCATGGGAGAACGACTTCATTGGAAACATGAAGTTTTCCTGAAACAAATACCATTTTATCGTCTTTTTTCCAATACTATCTTATTCCTACATTAGTTTATATTCTATGTGCCAAACGTTAGGTGTATGTAAATGTAAAACGTGAGTTGAATGCATGCTTTTCAGTGTAAAAATATGGTTGCAAAACACGTTTTTAATGTAAATTCTTGAAAGCGTGTTTCAAAAACACTCTTTTACAATGAAAGGGGTGAGTTCAAACAATAGTAGACTGAGACGTAAGTTATACTGTTGTAAAGATGATTCGCGCTTTGCTTCTCCACTCTTATAGGCTGTTAATCGCGTTGGGTGGGTAGATTCGTATCGAATTTTATTGACTTTGTATCAAAAAATATTTCACCCATATCCTATTTGTTTATTAATTCGTGTCTAACGAATCATGTCATATCGAGTTTGTGTCGTATGTAAATCGTATATAACCGGTATATAAAAAAATCGTATCGTTTATTTTTTCTGATTAGATTTGTTTATTAATCGTGTCAGGTCCACTTATTTACTAAACAAGTGGCTTAAGAAAAATCTAAACCCTTTAATTTTGTATCGTGTTAACGGATTGTGTCATATTTTGACACCCGTAATATAAGAAAACAATTACATAAAATGGGGAAAAAAAAGAATCGAAAAATGCAAACTGAACCACACAAAGGCTATGTTAAACTGTACCTGCAATGCTCTTGAGCTCCACTGGTGAATTTGGTAACCTAATCAGCCTCCCAGCTTCTGTGTAACAAGTTTCTCTCCTGACCAAAGGGTGGCCTCTATATATGCTAACCCTTGAAGAACATGGTCTCTTTGATCTTCCCACATTGCAGTACTCCTGCTCTTCTTTGTGCCTCCTAAAAGCCACTTGATCCAGTGTGGTATCAGGCATTGTTATCCAGTGTCCGACCTCTCGTTTTTGTAGCATTTCATCCAAGTTTACTGAAGGAAGTTTGCCATCAGTTGTGTAATTTACATCGGCTCCATTGATCACAAGAAGCTTAACCATGTCTATGTGGTTTTATGCCATTGCGACTTGGATAGCCGTTAACCCTTGATGATCCTTCATGTGAACGTGTACTCCGTGTTTCAGGAGTTCCTTCATCACCTTCAAATCATTTCTCTTTGCAGCTGTACATAAAAGGTCACCGGCAGTGTAGGGATCAGAGATAGAAGCATAATGATACAACATCCGAAATATGGAGTGGTACTTTGCTGCTATAGCATCCCACATGGCAGTATTACCATCTACATCTGCTGCACATGATATGATCTTGGTGATAAGATGATAATTTAATGGAATGATTGCACATTTATTGAAGAAATTCAGACAGTTATTGATTCCGTCTCCCAACTGCCCTTTGGGTGCAAAAAACCCAAAAAAATGAGATAGGAAAAGAAATCACAAGGATGATACTTCACCTTGCAGGTGAATGTTACAGGCATGCTTGAGGAGCACTGACACACATTCTTCATGCCCTTTTGATGCTGCAATGTGCTGATGCATCACATGGGAAAAGCCAGAAAGAAAAGCATTATGATGACAATGGCAACTACTATAGTTTCACACCAGAACTAGTTACCACCACAGAAACAATTAACAACCAGCATTTTGATTTTCGTGAATGGAATCATAGATGCTTGAATCAATCAGTTAAAGCATTGATGGACAATGAATGTGGTGATCACTAAAACCTGACCACTGCTTGTACAACATGGTTCATAGTATTGACCAACACCGATATGACTTGGCCAAGACGTATCCATATCGGTACCTTCTCTTCCTTCCATGTAAACCATGAGTAGAACCCTCAAATCAGGTTTACAAGATGAAATTTGGGTGGGTCATATAGGAACATACCAATGGGGTCCTTCCTTTGGAGTCTCCAATGTCAGGGTCCAACTTTGCCTTTAGAAGCTCATCAAGAAAAGCAGCATTGCCTGTACTGGCAACAGTAAGCAAGTTGATAGACATGTTTGGGTCATCAGCTTCATACCCACACTCAAGAAATATATCCCCAATATGCAAATCCTTGAACCTTTTGTGGTGCTTCAAAAACAAAAACCTTCCGTAAATTAGTTTAAAGCTAGTTAGAGTTTCTAGTGACATTTGGAACTAGCATGAGGCTTTTAGATGACAAAACGAACTATTTATAAAGCATCATGCTAGAAGTAGGGCCGATTTGAGAATTTCCATGTATTTGTATATGCATTCATGGACACTGGCAAAGGTATTCAATTTAATCATAGTCTTGCAATTCCTGGTGTACAATATGATGGAAATCTATGTTTTACGGCTTTTGAAACTAAGTTAAGTTATTAGAGAACGCTGTAATAACAAAGTTAACATCAGTGTTGCATGTGCCCACTTATCACTAAATCAATGTATAGGAATGAATAATGCATTACTGCAGAGGCAATGAGATTCGTAGGCAGGGTCTTTGGTACCCTATAGGCGATGGGTTCAACAAGATGTTGACTTTAACCTTTTTTTTTTTTGTCTGTTTTAAGAAACTTCATGTCAGTTGTAGGACTTTTGGTATGCATTTCTTTGTGGTCAAAATCTCCCCGACTATATCCACCAAAAAAAGAGAGAGAAAACTCTTTACATGAACAAGATTTCCCCCAAAATTGAAGTTTTTCAATATTAGTGGAAGAAATGAAGTCTGTAACTTAAATGAAGGAAATTCTTTATCATGGCAACATTGTCTTCTGATCTGGTCTGCATTGCTTCTAGTAGAGCACTGGTTTTCAGCCTCAACAATTGGGAAATCGTCTTGGTTTGATATGTAAAACTCTGTGGCCTAGAACACAGGGCACCAACTTCTCCAAACATGTCCCCAGATTTTAAACTCCAAATGACTCTCTCTTTCCCCATTTCTCCTTCAATCATCTCCAATTCTCCTGATACAATGATGTAAATATCATCGGGTGCTTCATTTTGCAGTATTACATCCTCTCTAGGTGGTATATACTCAGCCTTCATGTCTGCAACCTGATAAATAGGATTGTACAGAGGAGTTCAGAAAGGTGTTTACTTCTTTCTTTGTAATAAATAAGAACCGTTCCAACCATGCATCATATGTCCTACAGCATAAACATGGAATGCATGCGATCACTAATAGACCACGCACATTGGGTAATAAGGGTTTTTCTCACAAGACAATAACTTGGGATTTCAATCAAACCATTGTTGGCCACTATGGAGATGTCAGTCTTGACGATTTATGTATGCTTCAAAATATGCAGATCTTTGATGAAACTGCCTTGCACAGTTGCACTCGAATGCCAGGGTCTCTGCAATTGCGTGTTTTTCACATGAAGCTATACGTATGGGCTAGCGTATTGAATTTCAGCCAGAACATGGCTTATTTTATGTATTCACGTAGCCAGGACCTCCATAAGCTCCTCTACACATGCAGCTTACCTATACATTGTTATAAGGTGGTTTAGGCGTCGGAAAGTAATTATACTTCAGTTTTAATTATTATCTTTTGTCCTTGTAATTGACATGGATTCAATCCTATCCTTTTTTATATACAATGATGAATCAACATTGCAATTCATTCATTCTTTTTTTCTCCCACTTCAACAACATTTTTGTATAAATATAAACAAAAATCACTAACGATGTTTCGATTAATTTACCCTAACATCTTGACCAGCAGTAGTGCAGGCATGGTACATACCAGGAGCAAGAGAATTTCCATAGAGACACCCTTAAAGAGATAAACCTTCTCAACCGTGGGCAAAAACAAATGCTGGCGGATGTTTGTGCATAGAGATTTTGGTAGCTGTTCAATCAGTTGTTGCTGATTCAAGTTCTCAGCCTTAAATCTCAAACACATATAAGCTAATATCTGGTCTTTCAAAGTTGGAGGCAACCGATTTTGGCGCACAAAATCTGAGGCAGCTTCAATGCTATTTCTCTACAATTTCACAAAACAATTCCAAAAAATCAATCAGTTTGTTACATTACAAATAAGTAACCTATACTAAAGCAAAAAAAATCCAACTCAAGGTGATCAAACACATAGTAAGAAAGAGTCGTAATCTTTCATTTCTGTCCACAAAGAAATGATTTATATGTATTCCTGCGAATTTGGAATCTTTGTAACTATGGCAGTCAAAGCGTTCTGATAAGGGAAGAAGATACGTAAGCCTCTTTTGTCTTGAAAAGGGCCTTTTAGCTTTCTGTAAATTCAAGAGAAAGAGGATTTCCACTTTGCCTGCCCCTAGCTCTCAATGCGAAGGCTTTGATTCTCTATTGCTTTCTCTAATGCTAGCTCTCCATTGATTGAGTCTAGTCAAAAAAAAAATTCCTAAATTACTACTTTAATCTCACTTGGTACCTTTATATATATATATCGATTTTTTTATATTATTTCCTCATATATCTAAATAAGTTCCAGTTCTTAAAAAGACTGGATTTTGTAATTTTTTGGACGATATTTTTTGTCCAAAACATAACAAAAACGTTAGCTGTTAGGATAAACTAAAACCGACTTAGAAAGTACAGATGCAAATGCTAAAAACGAACAGTATAATGTGCAAAACAATATTAAAACAAAAACCCCGCAGAAAAAAATTTGAAAAAGGCTTACAAATTCCATGGTACGACGAGTGCCTTTAACCACCAAATTTGTCATGTTACCAACGATGTAAGAGGTTAATCCAAGATTAAAGAGCATGTAAAAAATTATGAAGATCATTTCCATAGTGTTGACTGCATGTAAATCGCCATAGCCAACTGTGGTCATGGTGGTGATGGACCAATACATTGCTGAAACATATAAATCCCATACACTTGTCTCTCTGAAATTTGGATTCCTAGTCCCTATCCATGTCTGTCCTTCATTTGGATATTGTTCAGCTAGCAAGTAGTATAGGCACCCAGCAAAATGCACTAGAAACAATGTTACCTGCACCCCAAATTTAACTCTTGTTCATTTTGGTCAGGAAGAAAAAAATTATAGAAAGTGAAAATGATAGAAAGTAAAAGTGAAATAAAATATATTTTTTCATTCTATTATTTGAAAGAAAAGAAAGTTACAAGAAATTTTTTGTAATGGTCAAAATTACGTTTAATTATATTAAATTGGTCTAAAAAAGGAGATAAAATGCATTATAAGTAAAAAAAATTTAGAAAAAGTGGCTCCTAACCTAATTCTGGGACAAGGATCAACCCGAATTTTGATCTCAGGTCAAATTATATGGTTAACTCAATCCATACCATGCTTTTCTAAAATTAATAACAATAAAATATTTTTAAAAAATTAGGGTAAAATGAGAAGTTAATTTTACATCACAACTTTCTTACATTTCCTTGTGTTTTTTGCAAGAAAAAAAAAGTAAGTTAGTTGTGAGAAAATTAAATATGAAAGAAAATTATTTTTTTCATTATTTTCCATTTCATGCTAACCAAACACATGCAAAAATTAAAACATTTCTCTTTCTTGCATTTTGTATCATCATCCCGCTAAACTAACACACCATTTTTTCCAGATAGTCAAATAAGAAAGTTGATTTTCTTGTTATTGAATTTAAGGCACCTAAATATATATGTACACTCATGATAATTTTTCCTAGTTTATTGTAATATGATCCCCAACTTAAAAAAAAAGACCAAGGAAAAAGGGTAAAATGGTGACCATAGATCATTTTATGGAAGCTATATGTGGTGAGAAAAGAAAAAAGAAGGGTAAAATTGTTTTAATTCCTGTGTGATTAAGTTACTTCAAATAAAATTAAGGGTAAAATACTTTTTATTGCTTTGTGATTTAAGTCAGTGACAATAGTTCCAACCCTATTGAAGTCCTAAAGGACTAAGAAGCAACAGCTACAAGAGTGAGCAATTTGGAATAGCCTTCATCTTTCTTAAATTAGTTTTGCAGTTAATTAATGGTGGCATCACGTCATCAGTGTCACATAATATCACCAACCAATAATAAATCAACATGTAAGTAAGTAGACCCCATTTAATTTAGTAACCACCATACCATGTCCATGTAAAAAACATAACCACCAAATAAAAAGAAGCGAGGTTCATTTTACTTATTTTTAGATTTGTTATTGGATGGTGACAACAATAGTGGCGTGATGTCACTGGACTCATGACGAAGTATTTGTTTTCCTACTAAATAGAAAGGGAAAAAATTACATAAACTTAAAATACTAGGACCCACATCTAAATCAATGACAATGATTCATCAAATTAGCAAATCAAGTAAGCATTTTAAGTCCATGTAGCATCGTTCAAAAGGGAAAATCAATGACAATAGGAAGTATTTGGATTTCCAGAGCACTCAATCAATCATCCCAAACACACTATATATGTCATCCCACAAATGTTAGGCAATTACTAGGATAAATTCATGGGTGTCTCAAAGGGAGGATTCGAACTCGGAACTTTAATCTTTGTAAAGAATTGTTAGCACAGTAATTATGCATTTGAATCTGGTTTTGGAAGTAAAAATGATTTCACGGATGAGTTCAGAATAAAATTGAGTTGCAAATTTTACTTACAAACAACAGCCTAGCACATCTGACCCAAAAATAGTTAAATCTGATGTCCTTTTCAAGCCTGCAATACAAGGAACGAAAGTAAGCATTGCCAAATTAAAAGTGGACTACCAATGTATATAGTCATGATGTGTGTGTGTGTGAGAGAGAGAGAGAGAGACAGATGAAGAATTGGGGATAATGTGGGTAACACAAACCTAGTGAAAAATTGCAGCACTCTTTGAAGACGCCACAATCTGAGCAATCTGAAGATGGAGTAAAAGACACCCACATGGTGTTTGGCAGTAAACAAGAATGCCAGTGTCTCCAATGGAATTGTTGATGCTATATCCATTACAAACCATGTTGATATGTACCTGTGATTATACCAAGTTCACAAAGCCCCACCTTAATCAAATCCATGATTTTATAACACTTCCCCCCCCCCCCCAAAAAAAAAAAAAAAAAAAAAAAAACAACACACACAAACACAATGGTTAACTAGTGACCTAGTGATGCTCATTATAGGAGGGCAAAAGGCATTAAACGGAGTCAACAACTCCACTTTTTAACAAAAACATGGTCTATTAGAAATATTGATTTGTCAACAACATTTAATAACTCCCCTTTCAAAAAATGATGCATTTTGGTGAATAAGTTTAAAATTATTATAAATTGATAAATAAGTTTCAAGTAGATAGGGTAATTGGTTCTAGAGAATGATCTAAATCCGGACTCAATTTGAATTTGAATCCGATTAAATATATGTATATTAAATTTTTTTTTTGATTATTCAAATTTGAGTCTATTATGTGATGTTTTCAATATCTGAATTTGATTTTATTAATTTTTGATCTGATCATAATTTGATCGTATTTTATATAAACACATATGAATATATTATGTGAGTTTAGTGATAATTAAAAAATTTGTATTAAATTGAGGCATAATTTGTTAAAATTAACTATAATTAAGTTATTTGGTCTGGGTCGGAAACTAGGACAAGATATTTAATTTTCACAAATTCAAGTACGAAGTGTGAATAATTTTATCGAATTCACGGATTGAATTTTTCAAATCGAATTTCTCTATCTATCTATGTATATAAAACAATTATTTTCTTTTGTGAGGAAATATGAGAATTCTTCCCTCTTTATTTTCTGAATTGTTAGAATTTTGACATATTTTAATACATTCACTCTAATCACATGTAACATAACCATCTCTTCACTAACTAATAACTCCTCATTTGAATTTGTTTGAAAAATTTCTTTCTATCACCTTAAGTTTTCATAGTTATTTGTCTAACTTTGTAGTTTCTTACATAGTGCGGGTAAGAGATATGAGAAAAAACAAAAAACAAAAAAGAATGAGATATAAATTTTTTGCAGCCGCCGCTAGTTTTGATGTATATGAATCTGATCCAGAGGCGAATAAGTAGTCATAGCTAGCGGGCTTTTGTTTTCGAATTAAGTTTATTGAGTTGGTGAAATCGGTGGATCCCCCAAAAGCAGACAGGAATCCCAATTACATACGATATAATTAAAACAAATACTAATTGATTAAATTTTAAGACTTCTACAACTTAAAAACATTATGTCAACGATAAATTCAGAGAGTTGTTTAAAGTATCGAACATTATTTTTTTTTGGCACCATATCGATATTTATTTATAATATTTATGGGTGTTTTTATCACTGTTGTGATAATTGTTATAAATAATCTATTCTTCTGTGTTACTTGCTCACAACAGTAATAAAAACACCCACAAATATTATAAACCACTAACAAAAGTGATAAATTTTTTATTATAAAATGATCCATAAAAATTGTTAAAATACCCATTAAAATAATAAAATTTAGAGGTAAGGGACCGCAAAATTCATAAGTCACTGACGTTATGGCGATTTTTCTGGGGTCACGAATTACTAAGAGAGTTGTTGAATGAATATATGCCACAAAAAATGTCAAGACGACATCAACTGTGAAAAACATATCAATAATGTTGTCTGCAATGTATAGTCGTTTATTTGGACGAGAACTCAGAAATGCAACCTCGAAGGGATACACCCATGCAGAATAAGCCATCAAAACCACCATTAATGTCTCCCAACACCTGCATATTACAGAGACAAAGAGAGAGAGAAATCAACATAATTCTTCAAACCCATGTTTAGGGTTGATAATCAAGCTAATTTTTTTTGAGCTCATTTTTTAAATAAGTTTAAAAAATTATTCAAACTTAACTAATTTAGAAAATGAACCGAATCCGAGCTGAGCTCGAAGCTCAGCTCGATTATCAACCTTACTCGTGTTGAATGTAGGGGTGCAATTTGGGTGAATTAACTAGATTTCAACCCAAAAAAATTAGCATTTGGACTAAGGTTTTTAATACTTGGTTGGGCTTGGGTCAAAAAATTTTAACCCAAATTCAATTTGGACGGGCCTCGGGTTGACCCATCGGGTTACCAGGTTGAACCCGAATATTCACAACCATATAAATACATTTTTAAGTCTAGGATTAATTTGTTCTGAAGTCTTTATTGTGCGCCTCCCTCGCTCACTATTTAACCAGTGAACTCTATGTTTGTACAACGATTCTGATTGTGTTTATTTGTTTTCTGTATGATTGTGGTTGCATTATCTCAAACATTGAGTTCTTAATATTTGAGTTTTTATGTTAAAAATTTGATTGAAGTTGTTGGCTGTTAATTTAGGTGAATATTATGTAATATATGTATCAGGTTTAAAACAACAAGTCTAGTGTGAGTTCAACCCGAATTCAACCTGTAAAGTAACTCAAAATCATTAACCCGAATTCAACCCAAGCCCACCCGAATTAAACTCNAGTAACTCAAAATCATTAACCCGAATTCAACCCGAGCCCACCCGAATTAAACTCGGACAGTGCTCGGGTTGAGTCTCTCAACCCGAGGTAGGGTTAGGATTAGGGTTAGGGTTGAAGATTATATACCTAGGGTTGACTGTCCNAATTATGTGAAATTATTAAAGGGTTAATTAAATTAAATCTTTCATAGCCATGATGTATGTGAGCATACATTGGGTAGGTGGACCCCGTTAGTGATATATTTGTGAGACTCATTTATAGAAATTTTATGTATAAAAATACTAGTGGGTCAATTTTAAAATTATTTAAAAACTTGGGGGAGGTAAGTATAATTAACCCATTAACATGGACCACCTTTACATGTGTTGGTATAAAAAGAAAAAAATAAAAAAATGGATGAGTCATGTGGCTGCCAAGTTGCCGTGTGTGTGTGTGTGTGTGTGTGTTGCTAAGGTGTAAAGTGTGTGTGTGTGTGTTAAATAAATTATAAAGGGGTGTGTGTGCGCGCGCGCGTGTTTAACATACTAAAAAATGTGTGCGCGTCTGATGGAGTTCTGAGGCTGAGAGAGTGAGGTGAGCAAGAGAGAAAGGGGAAAAAAGAAAGGAAGAAAGGAAAAAAATATTTGTGTGTGTCTATTTGAACCGTGAGCAATGAAGGTATGTGTGACTCAATTTAATCGGACGTTGTGATTAAATTTTAATATATATGTTGTTCTACATGTATGTGCTATTTTAACATGTTTTAATGAGTAGGCTATTTTAATTTAAATTTGAGTTTAATTAAGTGTATTACACATAGTTAGTTAATTAGTGGGCTATCTTGTGTACAAATAATGGANCTCAAGTTAAGAAGTTCGACCGTTATTCTATTGGACCACCCCACCAGGCGGTATGGAAGAGATAGTTGTGAGACCCAATTACGCATTGCATGCATATTAATATAATTTTGTGGGCTAAATTATAATTATGTGAAATTATTAAAGGGTTAATTAAATTAAATCTTTCATAGCCATGATGTATGTGAGCATACATTGGGTAGGTGGACCCCGTTAGTGATATATTTGTGAGACTCATTTATAGAAATTTTATGTATAAAAATACTAGTGGGTCAATTTTAAAATTATTTAAAAACTTGGGGGAGGTAAGTATAATTAACCCATTAACATGGACCACCTTTACATGTGTTGGTATAAAAAGAAAAAAATAAAAAAATGGATGAGTCATGTGGCTGCCAAGTTGCCGTGTGTGTGTGTGTGTGTGTGTGTTGCTAAGGTGTAAAGTGTGTGTGTGTGTGTTAAATAAATTATAAAGGGGTGTGTGTGCGCGCGCGCGTGTTTAACATACTAAAAAATGTGTGCGCGTCTGATGGAGTTCTGAGGCTGAGAGAGTGAGGTGAGCAAGAGAGAAAGGGGAAAAAAGAAAGGAAGAAAGGAAAAAAATATTTGTGTGTGTCTATTTGAACCGTGAGCAATGAAGGTATGTGTGACTCAATTTAATCGGACGTTGTGATTAAATTTTAATATATATGTTGTTCTACATGTATGTGCTATTTTAACATGTTTTAATGAGTAGGCTATTTTAATTTAAATTTGAGTTTAATTAAGTGTATTACACATAGTTAGTTAATTAGTGGGCTATCTTGTGTACAAATAACGGACTGTTTTACTTTATGATCAAAACAGATTTTTTTTAGAGTTTAATTAAGTGAATTGAGTCCACTTAAGGGGCTACTAAAATGGGGTGTAATGGGTGTTCAACTCGGGTATAAGAAAGAAGGAGAAAAAAGAATATCGGGAAGCATTTAGCGAGCTAGGTTGAAAACGAAACTTATGAAAATGAAATTAGTGGTTTAAAGGGTCAATTAGGGGATGTTTTGCATTGATTAAATGTGTATNAGCATACATTGGGTAGGTGGACCCCGTTAGTGATATATTTGTGAGACTCATTTATAGAAATTTTATGTATAAAAATACTAGTGGGTCAATTTTAAAATTATTTAAAAACTTGGGGGAGATAAGTATAATTAACCCATTAACATGGACCACCTTTACATGTGTTGGTATAAAAAGAAAAAAATAAAAAAATGGATGAGTCATGTGGCTGCCAAGTTGCCGTGTGTGTGTGTGTGTGTGTTGCTAAGGTGTAAAGTGTGTGTGTGTGTGTTAAATAAATTATAAAGGGGTGTGTGTGTGCGCGCGCGTGTGTTTAACATACTAAAAAATGTGTGCGCGTCTGATGGAGTTCTGAGGCTGAGAGAGTGAGGTGAGCAAGAGAGAAAGGGGAAAAAAGAAAGAGGAAAAGAAAGGAAGAAAGGTAAAAAGGAAAACAATATTTGCGTGTGTCTATTTGAACCGTGAGTAATGAAGGTATGTGTGACTCAATTTAATCGTACGTTGTGATTAAATTTTAATATATATGTTGTTCTACATGTGTGTGCTATTTTAACATGTTTTAATGAGTAGGCTATTTTAATTTAAATTTGAGTTTAATTAAGTGTATTACACATAGTTAGTTAATTAGTGGGCTATCTTGTGTACAAATAATGGACTGTTTTACTTTATGATCAAAACAGATTTTTTTTAGAGTTTAATTAAGTGAATTGAGTCCACTTAAGGGGCTACTAAAATGGGGTGTAATGGGTGTTCAACTCGGGTATAAGAAAGAAGGAGAAAAAAGAATATCGGGAAGCATTTAGCGAGCTAGGTTGAAAACGAAACTTATGAAAATGAAATTAGTGGTTTAAAGGGTCAATTAGGGGATGTTTTGCATTGATTAAATGTGTATGTGAATTTAAGTGTAACAGTTTTAACTAAAAAGTGCGATAGAAGTGGGAAACGGGTGCCGGTAACGCCGATACCCTAATTTTTAAATGTTATTATCACATGTGCGAATTTTAATCTAAATAACCTGAAATTTTGCATGTAGCATTTTTAAATAATTTTTGATGTGATAATGTGACTCTTGAATGCCATTGAGTACAATATCTGGTGCGAAATGTATGAAACACCAGAAGTGCAGTTTTTAAGATTCGGAGTTGAAATGTGTGAAAATGGGCCCCCAGTCAATGTGTTTGACCTGCTTAATCCTAATTGTGATTAATGTGATTGAATTTGGGAATTTAGGAAGGAAATGTGATCCCTAGAACAAAAGTGCTAGTGTGTGAATGGATAGGATGGTAACCGGAGTTACCGGGGCACTTTGGGGTTCATCATTTGCATGCATTAGTGCATGATTAATTACTAAATTTGATAACCATATTGATATTATAATTACTAATGTGTTAGGTGGAACGAATGAGACAGTCGGTATTGAAACAGGTACGGTGACACCGAAAAGATCCACTGGTAGGATTGGAGGGCCATAGATTTGTACATCTGAGGTGGGTGTATATCTTTATATGTTTTGAAAATGCTATTATCAGATGATAGTAAATGATAGAATTTAATAGTAATTCTTCGGGATTATGTGCTACGTGCTTATGTGATTGGATGATGTTTTATACTGTGTATTATGTATTGTGGAATGTGGCGCACTGTTTGAGACAGGGGTGTCGATGTCTGGTCACTGGGCGTGCAGTGATGTGCTAGCACTGTGGTGTTTCCGGGAGGTTTGGGAGACACAGATCCATGTGGGATCGATTACCTAATGAGGGGTAAGGTGGATGTGATGCGGCTTGTAAATTCTTTGAAATTGGATTGATGTTGTTATTTGACACGTGTATCTACGTAGTATCTATTTAATTTAGTGTATTACTATCATTGTCATTCCATATACTACATGTATACTCACTGAGCGCGTGGTTTAGCTTACACCCCTACAACTTTTTCTTTTTCAGGTATAATAAAGGAGAATACAGACCGGTTCACTGTTTAGTTAATTGAGTCTTGTGCAACGTTAGTGTGATACCACTCAGGTTGAGTGTCGGTATGACTAACCGTTGGACTGTGTATTATATTTATGAGAGATATTTATGGCAGGTTAATAATATATATTTGTAAATAGACTTAACAAGCATACTTTGTAATGTATATTATGTGGGTGTGGGATTTTGTATATGTCTATAACCTGAAAAATAAATGATTGGTACATGTGTTTATATATAGTATAGGTTATCAGATAGGTTTTACCATCATGTTTAATAACTAAGGTGATGAGTGTTGTTGTTGCACTTGTGAGATTATATCATGTTTGATTAGTCCAGCTTATAACAATTGTTCACAAGTGTATGTAAAATCTAGTCGCATCTCATCCTTGGGAGACCGGGATGAGGCGTGACAAATTAGTTGGTTAATTGTTCACAGGTGCATGAAAAACCTAGTCGTATCCCATCCTTGGGAGACCGAGATGGGGCATGACAATTTAGTTGGTATCAAAGCTAAAGTTTATAATTTGGTAGTCGAGTTGAGTCTAGCGTGACAGTGGACTTAGGGATTGGTCCGTTTAGGTGGGGTGTTAGAGGTCCGTGTGAGTGTGTGAAATATATATTGCATGTTATCATTACCCATATGCGACATTCACATGTTTTACAGTGATACATGGAGGGAGAAGGGTCATCTGCTCGGGCTGGAGATAAGGGAAAACGACCCCAAGTGGAGGAGGAACCAAGTGATCGGGAGGCTAGGGAATTGTGGGAAGCAACAGCTAAGTACTTTGAGCAACATACAACGCGAGTGGAAAGAGTAAGACCCAAGGGTACATTATATGAGCAATTTAAAAAAGCTTGATCCACCAATATTAATGGGAACTGCAGGTCCATTGGAGACAGAAAATTGGTTACGACACATCGAGAAGATATTCAAAGTGATGGGAGTTGGTGAGAAGGATAAATTGTTGTTGGACATTTTTATGTTAGCAGAGGAGGCCCAGTATCGGTGGGAGGCCATGGAGAGAGCATTGCTGCCAGTGTGCACTGAAGGGGAGGCCAGTTCAGTTCCTAGAATTCCCACATGGTGGCAGTTTACAGATGCTTTTGACAAGAAGTATTTTCCTTCGAGCTATCGATATCAGAAACAGAATGAATTTTTACATCTGCAGCAAAGGAATTACTCAATGTTGGAGTAAGAGAGTAAATTTAGTACTTTGTCCAGATTTATGCCTTCTGTTGTCGCAGATGAGGGGGAAAGATGCAGAAGATTTTAGATGGGACTAAATTACAATATTAGATCTCGTATTTTGATGCTGGAGTTGACCACATTTTCAGAATTATACAACAAAGCCCTGATTATGGAAGCTGATTTGAAAGAGATGGAAAGTGCAAGTGAACAGACAAAAAAGGGAAGATATGAGCCAAGTCAACAAGGTTCCAAGGGAAGTTTCCTTAGCAGAGCCTGGAGAGGAATGTTTTCGAAGGGTGCAAGTAAGAAGAAATCAGGAGTCCCATTCTAAAGTC
Source organism: Ilex paraguariensis (assembly GCA_963454935.2). Taxonomy (NCBI): domain Eukaryota; kingdom Viridiplantae; phylum Streptophyta; class Magnoliopsida; order Aquifoliales; family Aquifoliaceae; genus Ilex; species Ilex paraguariensis. Next base: position 36,021 of record CAUOFW020006680.1, on the reverse strand, counting down.
GAGGACAGGGAGTGAGTGAATCATCTTCCTTTGCACCAGGTTGAGAGATGGGGCAGTCTCGAGCGAGTACAGTTATCTATTACCATTGCAACTAGGTTGGGCACATTGTACGGAAACTGTCCTATGGGAGGACCAGGAGCTACTATGTCACGACGTTGCTTTCTATGTGGTCAGGAGGGACACATGCAGAGAGATTGTCCACAATATTCTACCCAGAGTTCATCGATAGGCAGTATACCTACGGTGTCTCGAGGAACAACAAGTGGTAGGGGTCGAGGACGAGGAGGCAACATTGGAGGTGGTGGTGCTGGTGACAATGGATCGAGCGGACCTGAGCTGACCTAGCGGGTCGCTCAAGCGACCCCTGATATGGTTATAGGTATGATGTCTATTTTTGGTCAGTAGGCACGAGTCTTTATAGATTCAGGTGCCACACGATCATTTATTTCACTGCCATTCTCCATACATATTAATAGATGACCTACTCTATTAGACTGTGGCTTGACTATAGCTACTCCAACGGGTGACTGTGTAACGACCAGGGTAGTATATTGGGAGTGCCTAGTTCAAGTGGGTAATAGAGAATTACCTGCAGATATGTTACCTCTTGACTTTCAAAATTTTGATGTGATTTTAGGAATGGATTGGTTGTCTGCATATCATGCTACTATTGATTGATTTCGTAAAGAAGTAGTATTTAGAATTCCACATGTTCTTTTGTTTTGGTTCTTTGGAGAGCGACGTCCTGAGCCAAGGAATTTGATATCAACAATTAAAGCCAAGAAATTACTTAGGAAAGGATGCCATGGGTACTTGGCCTATGTGAAGGATACTTAGAGAAGTACTTCTGAATTGAAGAATATTCTTGTGGTTAGTGAATTTATTGATGTGTTTCCTGAAGAGTTACCAGTAGAACGGGAGGTGGAATTTACCATTGAGCTTGTGCCAGGAACTAGTCCCATAACTATTACTTCATATAGGATGGCTCCGGCTGAATTGAAGGAACTTAAAGTTCAGTTGCAGAATTTGTTAGATCAGGGATTTATACGGCCTAGTGTATCTCCTTGGGGTGCACCAGTATTATTTGTAACGAAGAAAGATAACACTATGAGGTTTGTATTGATTATAGACAGCTGAATAGAGTGACTATCCGGAACAAGTATCCATTGTCGCTTATTGATGATTTGCTAGACCAGTTACAAGATGCCCGGGTGTTTTCAAAGATTGATCTTCGGTCAGGGTATCATCAGTTGAAAGTAAGGGATAGTGATATATTGAAGACTGATTTTCGGACCAGGTATGAACACTATGAGTTTCTGGTGATGCCTTTTGGTGTGACAAATGCTCCTGCTATATTTATGGATCTGATGAACTGAATATTCCAGCCATATCTTGATTCATTTGTGTTAGTGTTCATTGATGATATTTTGATATACTCTCGTAGTAAGGAGGAGCATATGCAGCATTTGAGGGTGGTACTACAGACTTTGAGGGATAGGCGATTATTTGCCAAATTTAGCAAATGTGAATTTTGGTTGGACAGGTTTATGTTTTTGGGGCATGTAGTTTCTGGTGAAGGTGTATGTGTTGATCCAGCTAAGGTTGANTGAGGGATAGGCGATTATTTGCCAAATTTAGCAAATGTGAATTTTGGTTGGACAGGATTATGTTTTTGGGGCATGTAGTTTTTGGTGAAGGTGTATGTGTTGATCCAGCTAAGGTTGATACTATAGTTAACTGGGGAAGACCGAGGACAGTGACAGAGATTCAAAGTTTTCTGGGATTGGCAGGTTACTATCGGAGGTTTGTACAAAATTTCTCCATTATAGCTATGCCTTTGACCTGACTGACTTGGAAAGGTGTGAAGTTTGAATGGTCTGAGAGATGTGAGCAGAGTTTTCAGGAGCTAAAGACCAGATTGACGACTGCACCAGTATTGACCATTCCGTCAGGTAGTGATGATTTCGTAGTTTATAGTGATGCCTTACATCAAGGGTTGGGTTGTGTGTTGATGCAGCATGGTAGAGTGGTTGCTTATGCCTCTAGACAGCTGACATCTCATGAATGCAATTATCCCACCCATGATTTAGAGCTTGCAGCTATTGTGTTTGCACTGAGGTTATGGAGACATTTCTTATATGGGGTTACGTGTGAGATTTATACATACCACCAGAGTCTGAAATATCTATTTAACTAGAAAGAGTTGAACCTGAGGCAGAGGCACTAGATTGAGCTTATTAAAGATTATGACTGCACTATTTATTACCAGCCGGGAAAGGCAAATGTTGTGGTAGATGCTTTGAGTCTAAAATCATCTGACAGATTGGCTAATTTGCTAGTGATTCAGAGAGGTTTATTTGTAGATTTGAAATCATTGAGAGTGCAGTTGGAGATAGGAGAGACTGCAGCTTTACTTGCTACATTGACTTTGAGACCAGTGTTGGTGGATAGAATTAGAGAGGCACAACAGTTTGATCTCCAGATTGAGAAATTGAAGAAAAAGGTGAAGAGTGGGGTGAAGACTGATTTTATTATTGATACTGATGATATTTTGTTATTTGGTTCTCGGTTATGTGTGCCTAATAATACAAGGTTAAAAAGAGAGATTTTGGAGGAAGCACACAGTTCAACATATGCTATCCATTCAGGTAGTACAAAGATATATCGTGATCTGAGAGAACATTACTGGTGGTCTGGGATGAAACGAGAGATAGCTAAGTTTGTGGCTTGATGTTTGGTATGTCAACAGGTGAAGGCTGAGCACCAAAGACTAGCCGGGTTATTATAGTCTCTACCAATTCCAGAATGGAAATGGAGCATATTACTATGAATTTTGTGAGTAATTTGCCCCATACGCAAAAAGGACATGAGGCTATATGGGTGATAGTTGATAGGTTGACAAAGTCTACTCATTTTCTAGCTATTAAAATGTCTTATGCTCTTGACAGACTAGCTAGATTATACATTGATGAGATTGCATGGTGTACCTGTATCTATTGTCTCTGACAAGGATCCACGCTTTACTACGAGGTTTTGGCCTAGCTTACAGACTGCATTGGGCACTACTTTGAAGTTTAGTACGACATTCCACCCATAAACAGATGGACAGTCAGAGCATACTATCCAGACATTAGAGGACATGCTGAAAGCTTGTGTCATGGACCTTCGAGGTAATTGGGATAATTATTTGCCTCTGATTGAATTTGCTTATAATAACAGTTACCAGAGTTCAATTGAGATGGCACCATATGAAGCATTGTATGGGAGGAAGTGTAGGACCCCAGTGTACTGGAGTGAAGTGGGTGAAAGGAAGTTATTAGATCCAGAGATTGCGCAGATGACTGCTGATCAAATTAAACTTATACAAGAGAGATTACGGAGTGCACAGAGCAAACAGAAAAGTTATGTTGACAATCGGCGACGTGACTTGGAATTCAAGGTGGGTGATTGAGTGTTTTTACGGGTATCACCTTGAAAAGGGGTTATTCATTTTGGTAGAAAAGGGAAGTTGGCTCCTCGGTATATTGGTCCGTATAGCATTGTGGAGCGGATTGAAGCTGTTGCATACCGATTGAAGTTACAAGCAGAGTTGTCCAGGTTGCATGATGTTTTTCATGTGTCTATGCTACGGAAGTACATGTCTGACCCATCACATGTGTTAACTTTAGAACCGANACTCATTTTGGTAGAAAAGGGAAGTTGGCTCCTCGGTATATTGGTCCGTATAACATTGTGGAGCGGATTGGAGCTGTTGCATACCGATTGAAGTTACAAGCAGAGTTGTCCAGGTTGCATGATGTTTTTCATGTGTCTATGCTACGGAAGTACATGTCTGACCCATCACATGTGTTAACTTTAGAACCGATGTAATTAGCTGAGGATTTGACTTATGTAGAGCAGCCGGTTCAAATTTTGGGTAGGAAGGAGATGGTATTACATACAAAAATGATACCGTTTGTTAAGGTTTTGTGACATAATCACTCAGTAGATGAAGCAGCCTGGGAGACTGAGGAGAGTATGCGAACTCAATATCCACATTTGTTTGGTGCAAGTAAGTAATTTCGAGGATGAAATTTTATTAGTGGGGGAGAGTTGTGAGACTCAATTACGCATTGCATGCATATTAATATAATTTTGTGGGATAAATTATAATTATGTANGGCGTAATCACTCAGTAGATGAAGCAACCTGGGAGACTAAGGAGAGTATGCGAACTCAATATCCACATTTGTTTGGTGCAAGTAAGTAATTTCGAGGATGAAATTTTATTAGTGGGGGAGAGTTGTGAGACTCAATTACGCATTGCATGCATATTAATATAATTTTGTGGGATAAATTATAATTATGTAAAATTATTAAATGGTTAATTAAATTAAATCTTTCATAGTCATGATGTATGTGAGCATACATTGGGTAGGTGGACCCCGTTAGTGATATATTTGTGAGACTCATTTATAGGAATTTTATATATGAAAATACTAGTGGGTCAATTTTGAAATCATTTAAAAATTTGGGTGGAGATAAGTATAATTAACCCATTAACATGGGTCACCTTTACATGTGTTGGTATAAAAAAAAAAAGAAAAAAATGGATGAGTCCTGTGGCTGTCAAGTTGTTGTTGTTGTTGTGTGTGTGTGTGTGTGTGTGTGTTGCTAAGGTGTAAAGTGTGTGTTAAATAAATTATAAAGGGGTGTGTGTGTGTGTGTTTAACATATTAAAAAGTGTGTGTGTGCGTCTGATGGAGTTCTGAGGCTGAGAGAGTGAGGTGAGCAAGAGAGAAAAGGAAAAAAAGAAAGAGGAAAAGAAAGGAAGAAAGGAAAAANTTGTGTGTGTGTGTGTGTGTGTGTGTTGCTAAGGTGTAAAGTGTGTGTTAAATAAATTATAAAGGTGTGTGTGTGTGTGTGTGTTTAACATATTAAAAAGTGTGTGTGTGCGTCTGATGGAGTTCTGAGGCTGAGAGAATGAGGTGAGCAAGAGAGAAAAGGGAAAAAAGAAAGAGGAAAAGAAAGGAAGAAAGGAAAAAAATATTTGCGTGTGTCTATTTGAACCATGAGCAAGGAAGGTATGTGTGACTCAATTTAATCGTACGTTGTGATTAAATTTTAATATATATATATATATATTGTTCTACATGTGTGGGCTATTTTAGCATATTTTAATGAGTAGGCTATTTTAATTTAAATTTGAGTTTAATTAAGTGTATTACACATAGTTAGTTAACTAGTGGGCTATCTTTTGTATAAATGATGGGCTGTTTTACTTTATGATCAAAACAGATTTTTTTTAGAGTTTAATTAAGTGAATTGAGTCCACTTAAGGGGCTGCTAAAATGGGGTGTAATGGGTGTTCAACTCGGGTATAAGAAAGAAGGAAAAAAATGTGAAAAATGAATATTGGGAAGCATTTAGCGAGCTAGGTTGAAAACGAAAATTATGGGAATGAAATGAGTGGTTTAAAGGGCCAATTAGGGGTTGTTTTGCATTAATTAAATGTGTACGTGAATTTAAGTGTAACAGTTTTAACTAAAAAGTGCGATAGAAGTGGGAAACGGGTGTCGGTAACGCCGATACCCTAATTTCTAAATGTTATTATCATATGTGCGAATTTTAATCCAAATGACCTAAAATTTTGCATGTAGCATTTTTAAATAATGTTTGATGTGATAATATGACTCTTGAATGCCATTGAGTACAATATCCAGTGCGAAATGTATGAAATACCGGAAGTACAGTTTTTTAGGATTTGAGATCGAAATGTGTGAAAATGGGCCCCCGCGGTCAATGTGTTTGACCTGCTTAATCCTAATTGTGATTAATGTGATTGAATTTGGGAATTTAGGGAGGAAATGTGATCCCTATAACAAAAGTGCTAGTGTGTGAATGGATAGGACGGTAATCGGAGTTACCGGAGCACTTTGGGGTGCAATATTTACATGCATTAGCGCATGATTAATTACTAAATTTGATAACCATATTGATATTTTAATTACTAATATGTTAGGTGGAACGAGTGAGACAATTGGTATTGAAACAAGTACGGTGACACCGAAAGGATCCACTGATAGGATCGGAGGACCGTAGATTTGTACATCTGAGGTGGATGTATATCTTTATATGTTTTGAAAATGTTATTATCAGATGATAGTAAATGATAGAATTTAATAGTAATTCTTCGGGATTATGTGCTACGTGCTTATGTGATTGGATGATGTTTTGTACTGTGTATTGTGTATTGTGGAATGTGGCGCATTATTTGAGACAGGGGCGTCAATGCCTGGTCACTAGGCGTGCAGTGATGTGCTAGCACTGTGGTGTTCCAGGGAGGTTCGGGAGACACAGATCCATGTGGAATCGATTACCCAATGAGGGATAGTGTTGATGTGATGTGGCTTGTGAATTCTATGGAATTGGGTTGATGTTGTTATTTGACACGTGTATCTACATAGTATCTATTTACTTCAGTGTATTACTATCATTTTCATTCCATATACTACATGTATATTCACTGAGCATGTGGTTTAGCTTACACCTCTACAACTTTTTCTTTTCAGGTACTATAAAGGAGAATACAGACCGGTACACTGTCCAATTGATTGAGTTTTGTGCAACATTAGTGTGATACCACTCAGGTTGAGTGTCGGTATGACTAACCGTTGGGCTGTGTATTAATTTATGAGAGATATTTATGGCAGGTTAATAGTATATATTTGTAAATAGACTCAGCAAGCATACTTTGTAATGTATGCTATGTAGGTGAGAGATTTGTATATGTCTATAACCTGGAAAATAAATGATTGGTACAGGTGTTTATATATAGTACAGGTTATCAGATAGGTTTTATCATCATGCTTAATAAGTAAGGTGATGAGTGTTGTAGTTGCACCTATGAGATTATATCATGTTTGATTAGTCCAACTTATAATAATTGTTCACAGGTGTTTGAAAAACTTAGTCGTATCACATTCTTGGAACACTGGGATGAGGTGTGACATAGTTATTTGAAAGAGTGAAGTTTATTTTGTTTACTTGTTGAGTTATCGTTAGACGATTTTATCAAGAAATATCTATATTTATACTACTAATAAAAATACTTTAAATGAAAAACTTTTGACTCTCTATTTTATCCTTATAAATAATTTTAAATACCACATTATTTTTTCATAGTTAAATATCTAAATTACAATTTTTAAATTACCCTTTAACATCTCTTTTAATTCTCTATTATCTTTATATAAATATCAATATCTATGAAAATCTTTAATTCACTATGCAACCATTAAAAAAATATATACATCATTATAGTTTTCAATAACATGTTCAAAAAGTCTATCAATAGATCATTACTTTTTTCAAATAAAAAAAATAATATTATGCCTATATATGTATTTTTTTTCTACATATACTACAAATAAAAGTACATAAGAATAAAAAATTTTAATTCACTATTTTACCCTTATAAAGAATTTGAAATACCACAATGTCCTTCCATAGTTAAATATCTAAATTACCATTATATACTTATGTGTTTAAATCTCCAAATTACTTATAATATCTCTTTTAGTTCTTTATTCACTATGTATAACTATCAGTAGCTATTTTTTCTAATTGATTACATTACCTTTAAAAAATATATGCATCACTATAGTTTTCAATAAGGTGTTCAAAAAAATCTTTAAAACTTTCATCAATTTAGCATTACTCATTTCAAATATAAAAATAACATTATGCTTATATATATATATATTTTAACCATTTCATTTTTAAGATAAAAAATAATCTTTTATATAGTTTTTTAAAAAATAATTTATGTTAAATCAAGATAATTCTTCAATCACAGTAAAATTTTCATGTTATATTAAGAGTTTATATAAAAAAAAATTATAGTGTATTTTTAAGTAAAACTTGAATTTTAGAATTTTAATATTCTTTTAAAATATATATTATAGAGTAGTGTATTATATTTTAGGGTTAATAGCACTTTTAGTCTCTGAAATATTCATATTTTTTCAGTTTGGTCTTTATTGTATCAATTTTGTCAATTTGGTCTTTAAAGTTAATGGTTTAAATGATCTTTACACAAATAATTTGTTAAATTTGTGGCATCAGTGATCACGTGTTGGTCACGTGATACTAAATGATGGAATGACATGCGGTCACTTCCATAAAAAAGTTAATGGATCGTCTGGTTAGGGACCATTTGAAAAAGAATTGAATATTTTATGAACCAAATTGATAAAATTCATATATTAAGGATGAAATTGACAAAAAAAAAAACGCATATTTTAGAGACCCAAAATGTTATTAACCCTATATTGTGTCCTTATTGATATAAGAATATTGACAATTATTGTTATTTTATTCAAGTTAAACATAATCAAACGAATTACAAATGAATTATTTTTATCTTTTTTCTTATAATTAGAACAATAAATCGCTGGGAATAAAAAATATTTTTCGAATTTTATAGTATAATACGAGGATAAAAATATGATTTAAGATAAATTTAATATGATATTTAATATAAGTATACATCTATCTAATACTTTTTATTAATATTATGTATACAAAAATTATTCACGTGCACAACACAGTGTTGCATTACTGGTTGATAACAAAAGCCATTATATTGAATTACTCCACCTAATATTGAGATAATGAAAGCCCTTCTTTTGAAAATTCACATGCAACCATGCACATGGAGAGGTACTACAAACAAACAAATGTCTTCTTGCATCAACAAACAATCACTTTATAAAAATTTCCTTCTATTTCCAACTGTATTTAACAAGATTTATATCAGTCAAGTCTTACCTGTATCTTGAATCCACAGGGGATATGATCTTGATGCTGATCCTTCCTTTGGACTCAATCTGACTCTGATTATGATTTGAAGCACCCAATGGTGGTAGCATGAGTTTCGACAGGTTCCGTAAATTCAGACTTCCTGAACTACTATCATTCTTATTGTATTGATTTTCCGGTGGGCCGTTTTGGTTTGTCTGGCTACTCTTCTTCATGTTTGAGGTTGAGTGGAGTCTATGTAATGAAAATTTCATTTCCTCCTTGACCTTGGAGAACAAACCTTACGTGTTCTCAAGAACACTTAGAAGGATTGAAGAGAGAGAGAGAGAGAGAGAGATGATTGATTGATGATGATTGCAGTGTGAGAAACAATGAGCAGTGGTCCTCTCAAGACATAGTCACCAAGAAATGAGGTGTAAGAGGAATTGACCCAATGGAAACATCTGCAGTTCTTGATGCTTTAGATAAGCTCTCATGCAAATTGGTGGAGGTGCCCAATAGTGTTGCTGTGTATATGAATGAGGGTCATCTCTCTCTCCCTCTCTCTCCCCCTCATATTATTTGCAACATTGATAGATGATGTTATATGCATATATATATATATATATATATATAGATATTTCTATATTTGTACAAATGTTGAAATTTGAAGTCAATTAGCAGTTGATTAAGGAAAGACAAGTGTTGGTACATCAATTGGAAAACAAAGAGGTAGATGAATGATGATTATAATGGTTTGTTTTACAGTAGAAGTTTATCCATGCTCTCTAAATCTAGTGCATGTGCCTCCAAGCATAAATCCTTGGTTTGGCCGAAGAATTTTCAACAAAGACATGGCAGATCAAAACTGCCGGCAAAAAAGTATTTCCATTCGTTCGGCCATTGCCAATTAATAATTAACAGAAAAATTCCGCCCACACAACCCTTTTTTTTGGGAAACCGAGTATCATAATTTTGAAACAATATTATCAAATTATGACATTTTTGAACTTATTTACCAAACAATAATACCTTTTGAAAACAAAGTTATTAGCCTTTATAAAATGACCTCGCAATTAAGTTTAAGAGTAATTTTATGTAAACTTAAAAACTAAACTTAAAAATTAGACTTGATAATCTCAATCATTGAACAGGTAGTGGGTCCCAATAAATGCTGAAAACTACAGTGAAATCAATGGTTGAGATTATCAAGTTTAGTTTTTAAGTCTATTTTTTAAATTCATGCAGCATTGCTCTAAGTTTAATGAGGACTACACATAAATAGTAACACATACGGTTAAATAGTAATAAATGTAACAAATTACTGTATGTGAATAGTAGTCGGTATGTTTAGACTACATTCTACAATAGTATTAAATAGGCAATAAATGACACATGTATGAAGAACTAGTTAGTCAAAGAGGATTCTCACATGGCTGAGGATAAAATCCGTTTTATTAATTAATATGAGTTTGTTTTTTTTTTTTTTTATTGAGAATCTATGTGAACAAAATGTCTGAATTATATTTGATATATGACATGTATGTGTTTCTTATATTTTAATTAATTGTAGATAATCTGGTGTGTAGAGTTTGACTTATATACAGAATATCAGATTATCGGATTTTTGTATAATATGAATATAAGTTCACCATTCTAGATGGAATTGAACACACTATCAGTATGATGGTAGTATAATATTCTAACATAATCTGTCTTGACTAAGGGTGTCAAACGTGTCGGATTAAACAGTTACAAATAGGTGACGAGTGAAAAACATGTAAACTTATACACAACACGAATATGAACTGTTTAATAAACAAGTAACACAACATGACTCGTTTAACCCGTTTAGTTTTAAACAAGTCATATTGGGTAAGGTCGAATTAACATGATAAACCACCCGTTAGACCCATTTATCTATTTGTTTAAAAATGTTATATAACTTTATAAAACTAAGACAAAAAAAAAATTATATTTAGAGATCACACCATATTACAAAATACAAACCACAATCTAACACAATTTATTATTATATTTTTGTGGCCGTTACTTAAAAAATATTATGGTAAATTTTTTTAGAATAATCATTAATTTATTATTATATTAATTTTATTTACACGGGTAATAAAAGAGTTGACAAAACTCACCCGAACACGACTCGTTTATTAAACGTGTCTGACGGGTCAACCCGTTTACCACTCGAACTCGTTAAGGTCTCATCTAGACCCGTTTAATTTGTGTCGATTTGTGTCGGTTAATCAGATCATATCAGAATTTGACAGGCCTAGTTTTGACTATAGGAGATTGTTTGATATTTTAGATTATTGCACTAGTACATTTTGTGTATTTAACAGACCTATCTTGAGGATATTTTCTTTTACTGATTAAATAAGATAATAAATATTTCATGGTTATTATGATTATTTATATTCTTAATTCTGAGATATTTAATTGTCACGTGTATATAATGATTGTCACTTTAATTCATCAAGGAATGAGATTCATATTTAGACAATAAATTCGATGAATTAGAAAACGATATTATTTGTATGGTGAAAATTAATTATTAAAGGAAATCACATTCTGATATTTAAATGAGTTGATGATGTCCTCTTGAGAAAGTTCATAAATTTTGTCCATATTAAACTCTGCAGGTGGATTTAATTATCTAATATGACAAATAAGTTGAGTGATAAAGTCTTAAGGAATAAAAGAAGTTAATTAGATATAATTATCAATAATTTATTTAATTGATGAACATCTATAATCTTAAATATGATAATATTATTAAGCATATAATAATAAGGAGTTCAAAACATAATTTTTGAAATAAGGATTAGAAGATCAATAATAAATTTTTAGTGGACTAACTTATTATTAATGGACTACAAGATGTTTGTTCTGGGTTGAATATAGGAATTATAGGCCCACCGAAAGTTTGACCCTTATTTCTTTTTAGAATTTCTGTTGTAACCTATATATAGACGTCTAGACCCTCTAAATCAGCATCACATTTATTCCTCACATTTTGAGAAATGCTGAGAGAGAGCAGAAATTCGGAAGTCTTTGTAGCCCATACTACACCTAAATTTTGGCGTTAAAGATATTTGACAGAAGATCGTGAGGTTCATCAAGCTATTTTCTGCTTTTGTATTTGAATTCCGCATTCATACTGAGACGATATCAATCCAGAGTTATCTCGAAGGTAAACTCTAGTTCTACTTATAGGTGGTGTTTGTTTGGAAGGATAAAGGTAGATAGGACATATTAGATTGGATTCAAATACAGGGGCCTACATATCCCAGTTTTGGATCAAAAAAATGCAATAGGATAAACGTTGGGGATTGAATTACTCGGCCGTAGGAATTCATGAACTAATCCTCTCTGAACTGGATAAATGAAACCCACCTAGCATGTGGGATTCATTTACTCGGATGAAGTCACAGATGAAATAACATGTCATTTTACATTATTGCCCTCAACATTTGACTTCCATCTCTCTATCTCTCTTGCTGAAATTTTTTTTATTTTTTATTACTAAAACAACAACAAAAATAAAATTTGGCATGCGTTTAAAATAAATTAAAAAAATTTCCAATTTTTTTATCTTGTGTACCTAAACAAAATAGAAAAAAATTATTAAAAAATTGATTATACTCTATATTATATACTACATTATAATTTTTCTTCTAAATAGATATTACTTAATTTCTGACATTCGGTATTTAATTACATAAATTTTGAGAGTAAACGTGCGAAAATATTCGGTCTAAGTCAAATTTAAATGAAAGGGTTTGAGTCTCATTAAAAAATCACATTTGTTCAGTGGTGTTGGGTCTCATTACATCTAAAATTTTGTTTCCTTAGAGATGAACTCTAAAAAAAATTAACATTTTAATTAAAGCAACATATTTTAAAGGGAAAATTTCAACCAAACTCCCTGTAGTTTACCATATCTTCAAGGACACCCCCTCTAGTTTTTTAATCTTCAATAACACCTCCTGTCAGATTAAAAATATTAAGTAAAATACAATTTTACTAAATTGTCTATGATATATTTGAGGATAAACTTTATCCACACCCTCTCTAGATAAACATATCTTCAATGAGACCCCCTCTAGATAAGTATATTTTCAATGAGACCCTCTCTATTTTCTAATTTTTTTTACGTAATTAAATTCAAATCGATTAAAATTCGATTCAAGCTAATTAAAATTTATTTTTTTACATATATTAAAATTTGTGCCAATTAAAAATTATATTTTTTTTACGTATTAGAATTTGGGGTAATTAAAATTTTGTTTGAGCCAATTAAAAATTATTTTTAATCGACTCAAATCAAATTTTAATTAATTTGCATTGAATTTTAACCAGCCTAAATTTTAATATATAAAAATATATGAATTTTAATTGACTTAAATTTAATAAATCTAATTTTAATTTACACAAATTTTAATAAGAAAAAAATATAAATTATAATCGACTCAAAAGATAATTTTAATCGGCTCTAACAACTTGGATAAAGTTCAAATTGGCTCAAATTTTAATATGTAAAAAAAATTTTAATGGGCTCAATTTTTTTTTTAAATTTACTAATTAGTATTTACTAACAAATTATTTACTAAAATTGTTTTTTTTTTTAAATTTTAACAGCTTGAATTTTAATAAAATTTTATGTAAAAAAATTACTTGAGGTTATGTAGGGGCATTTTTGGTATTTTAGATAAATTTATTTTGTTAGAAATAATAGTTTAATGGTAAGGGGTGTTAGTGATGTTTAAATTAAACTAGAAGGGGTGTCATTGAAGATTCAGAAATTAGAGGGGGTGTCCTTAAATATATGATAAACTAGAGGGGTGTCATTGAAATTTTTCCTATTTTATTTGTGGTATTAATTCAGGCAATAATATTAAAATGTCCTAAAATTCATGGAAAATAAATTATATTTGGGTCATTGAAAAAATTTAATATGGTTCGTATTAATTTTTCTATTTATTGAAAAAAAAAATTAATTTTTATTTTTAAACACACAACTTCAGGTTGTCTATAAATAAACAAATAACGACTTAGGCTTGAGTGGTATTGATATGTGTATCGTTTTTGTGTTGGAAATTTTTTTTTTTCATGATGCATATGATTTTTGTGATTAAAAGTGTATTGTACAAATTTAATTAAATAACTAAACAAAATATTTATTGGTATATTTTGTAAAAATACGTAATTTATTGATTCATATTTTTTGTTGTAAAAAAAACAATATTAATGGATTGGACTTTTTTTTTTCATTTCGTTCCAAACATGGTATAGGATTACATCACATTGTTTACATAATGGTGAAATTGTCATTTTAGCATATTTTATCTTCACATGTTAATGGAGCCCACATAACAAATGAATCTCATACAAAGATGGGATAGGATTTGAATCTCATCTTTATAATTCTCCAATCTGAACCACTTTGCATTGGATTAGATTGAATTCGGATTCCAATCCAATCCTCCCACGGTGAACCAAACACCACCAATTGCTTGAGATCACTCTATCCTATTAAATACAGGTAATAATGTGGTAGTATTTAAGAGAAATTTAAGTATACAATTCATTCAAAATTTGACTAATTCATGTTCTTATTTAATTATACTCACTCATTATTATTCAAAATTTTTATTTGAAAAGTATTAACCCATGCCTAAAGATACATATAAAACACGAATGCTATTAATTTGTAAACTATAATTGTCAATTTTGGACCTTATAATGAACCACATAGTTGTACATTCAATTTAATTTTTTTATATTTATTAACTTTTATGGGTAAATGTGCGTCTGTCTGTGTATATATGATAATATGATGCCTTCCTTCAAGGCACTCCCATCCTCAATTTTTTTTAAAATATTGTCCACTTAAGACAGTACCTTGACCTTTCTATAATGTTCGGTTTAAAATATAGTTACTAATTTGTGACGATCAAGTCTGTCACTACAATACCACTGATATCTGGTCCAGAGGTTCACCGCAAGTTGGTTGGTTTGAACCTATGACCACGGAGAGAGGGCGAAACTTTCACCCTCTACTGAAACCACGTCAATGGAGCTCCTATTAGTTGACTGGACTTTCCATCTACAAAACGGTCAAACTGCAAACAAATGGTGGTTAAAGGGTTTTTACTCTCAAAGGGTTATGATTCTCAGGCCACGAGGATATCTTCAAGTGCAATGGTGGGTGACTGGGTGGGCGGGCTTTGACGCATCAATAAGGTAGGTAGTTCTATTGTGAATTTGAATGTCAAAAGTTTGAATTACACAAACATACCTCTCCTTTGGTGGATATAAGGTAGCAAATAAATCTTTAACCCAACAAGTGCTCCCTCCCTGAACCAATGAGATTTTCCAGGACAATTCCACCTAGAGTGCACTGCTCAGGGATCTAGATTACGTACATTTTCTTTTCAAATCCCTCTAGATTACTTGCTATGAATCCCAGTAAGATCCATCATATACAAGTAGGTTCGTAAAAATTTAAACTCTCTACCATGTGTAACAAATATAGACATTTTATGAGATTGAGCTACCAAAAACTTGGGAAAACATAATGCATTTTTACCAGATGAACCAACCTTTTCTATGTAGAGTACATAATTTTCCATCAAAGAGAACTTTTCAACCATAGAGGGGAGCTATTAGACTTCTATGCTATCAAAGCTACAATTGGATTCCTGAATATTTTTATTCATCTCCTCAAAAGTTTCAACTTTGAACGACACCCAACATAAAAAATCGTACAGAATTTCATCAGAATCCTAAAGTCTCTGGTATGTCAATCCACCCCCTACCGGGTGGAGCCTCAGTTGCCAAAAAAGGGTAACGCCAAAATTTGAGTTGTATAATGAGGCAACTTTGAATCGTCAAATACATCTCCTTGAAATATGATGAACATGGTTGTGAGAATTTTTTATGCAGAATTGGTTTGAGATAGTGTACCTATGCTCTTTCCTGGCTCTTGGCTCAATGGTAGGTGCATGCCCCGATTCTTCCATGTAGAAATTAGAATACACCTAAAATGCTGATTGAGAAAGTACTCATAAATGACTTAGAGCGGAATAAGATCAGGCAACAAAGTTATCCAGAACTGTTGCTTAGCATTTCATATTTACAACTCTGCCTTCGATTCCTTGTCTTCTGATGAAAGGTCGCCGATTGGGTTTTCTGTCTGAACAGGGGATGACACCTGCTCTTGGGGATCCATATCTTCACCTAAGATTTTTGCTGTGAACTGTCTTGCTTCCAAGTCAAGTTCTGGCCACTCCACAACTATTCTCTTGGCACCCTGGGTGTGTGTGTACCATGAAGATATGGAATAAAATTTATGAATAAAGAAAGAAGTGATTATCACACGTGCACCGGTAATTAGTAGAGGAGAAGAATCAGATATTCACCTGAAGCTTAGGTTCCTTTGTCATGGGATTATTGCAGAGATCTATGGTTTTTGCCTTCGATTTTGTCGCATTACCACACCATGACTCGCACCATAGCCATTCTTGGGGGAGTGAGAAGATGGGCACTGTGTGTTGAGCATAGTTTGGAAGATCCTGAAATAATTGTATTCTAAAATCAATGAAAATACAAAAAAAGAAAGATAACGAACGTAGCACTTAGGTGTTAAGGAGTTCATTCATTGCATTTAACATGGTACAACATGACTCTACAACCCACTGAATGCCAGGTACTGAAAAGGAAGGATAGGTTACAGACATAACCTTTGCAGTTTGCACAGCCAAAAGGTTGGTGCCATTGGTTGGGCTCCAACCCATGCTTATATTGTGAGCAACATAATTATGTCAAAAATGGTCTGACTGAATGTCAAACTACAAATTCGACATTAAACAGCTGTGAAAATAGCTATTTCAAATTGAAAGAACATAGCACCAAAATTATCTTGCAGACTGGACAGATAATTTCAGTTTTGTGAGGATAAAATCATTCATATTTCCTTCCCAAAAAAAGAAGGGGTCACCACACAATTCTAATTCAAAATATTCCATTTTCTCAAATATTAAGTATGCATTTTTGTATTAATTTTCACTTGAGGATTAAAAAATAAGAAAATTATTTATTCTTCTGATCTTCCATCATATGCATCAGCAATCCAGATGTGGCATTGAGATTTGAGAGCCACCACAAATGTATTTACTGTACATATAGGCAGTAGTTATCAGTGATTGAGAAGCTCTTAGGTGTAGGAACAATAAGGGGACATCGTACCATCTTACTTTTTTAAATATTTAACTCAATAAAGCTTTCATGTGCACTGCTCAGAATTGGCTATAAATCATCCTTATGTCACATAACTCAATCAAATACCACACCACTTACAAAATCCTTCCAAAATTTGACTATCACCCTCGTGGTTGTCCTTTCAGTGCGTAAAACTACGTTCAAATCAACTTTAAAACAAGTAAAATGATTTTGTAAGATGAAACCAACACTCTGTATAGTGCATTAGTTAATAGTCATTTCAAAAGGCGAGAAAATATTAAACGACTTTGCTCATCAAGTTTTGGTTTCAGTCAGTGCCATCTCTCCCTTCTTTCTCCACAAAAAATGAAGGGTCTTGTAATGTATTGCCACTTGTACATCTTAACATCATCATTTCAGTTGCACCCCACAATTATTCAATCATATCCAGAGCATGTTAGGCATAGGTCAAGCACAGTTTAAGTGACAATCTAAGTCCAACACAAATTATTTTATTGTGAAAATCAGGGCATGTCATGCAAGATCAATCTGATTACAGAAAAAAGCACTGTATTGGTGTTACTCTTCATGACTCACGAGTTACTGTAGTTTGTCACCGTTCATGCGGCTCTATTCAAATGTTAATGTAGTATGCTTGAGGACCCTTACAATCAGCCCATTTGTTTTTATCTTCTTTATTGTTAGGCTATTTTGAATGGTTGAGATTGGAAATTATGTATTAAGCTATCACTGATCATATGTCATCAAACACATTTAATCAAACTAGTACTGCATATTTCCAGTTTAAAGCACTGAACTGGGTTATGAAGCAACCCCTCAGTCTCCTTGACTGGACAATTTTTAGAATCTGAAGTATCACTTCTTAGATTTTAATTTGGAAACAGCCTCCCTACTTCCGCAGGCAAAAACTGTATCTTAATCAATCAACATAAACCAAGCAGCATTCTCTTAATCATGCCTACAATGTTAAATCAGTGATATGAAAAAGAGTAATGTTACATGGACTTAAAAACTAGACTTAAAATTTTGACTTGATAATCACAACTATTAAATAAGTAGTGGGTCCCAATAAATGTTGGGACCCATAGTGAAATCAATGATTTTAATTATCAAATCTAGTTTTTAAGTCTAATATTTAAGTCCATGTAAGCATTACTCCATGAAAAATAATGTGAACAAAATGTTAGCCCTTGATGCAAGATAAAGATGACTAATGGTTAACATATTAAACGCATATATGATATCAATTTTCTATATTTATATCATATAACGGTGTTAGAATGTTACTTTTCTATTATGTGATTTTTCTATTATGTTGTCCTTTTCAAATATCGATTGTAATTGTCTTATCTAACATGAATAGGTGATAGGGTGTTGGCAACACACCCTACACACAACATTGTTTCATACTCTCTTTCTTTCTCTCTTCTTTTTTTTTTTTTTTTTTTCCCTTTACCCTAACATACAATTATTCAAATTTCAACTTGGTATCAAAGTAAAATACTTGGGGTGAGTCAGGCCTAACCCTAGGCAAGTACTTCACTCACCTAGTGGTTGGGCCAGCCCAGCACGTATCCAATTGTAGTCGTTTGTGTTTGTTCGTCGGTTGTTGTGATCATTACTAGATGTTGTGAAAAGCCAGAATCTGTGTTTGTGTCTTCGGTATCTGATCATCACTGTAAATTTTTAGTGTTTTTAGTCCGGTTTAGTTCATTTATCCTAGCATACAATTATTCAAGTTTCAACTTGGTATTAAAGTAAGATACTTGAGTGAGTCAAGCCTGACCCTAGGTGAGTGGTTGGGCCGGACCAGCACACATCCAATTGTAGTCATCTGTGTTTGTTCATAGGTTGTTGTGATCATTACTAGATGTTATGAAGAGCCAGAATCCAAGTTCGTGTCTGCAGATCACTATAGATTTTAGTGTTTTTAATCCGCTTTAATTCATTTATTCTAACATACAACTATCCAATTTCAACTTGATATTAGAGAAAGATACTTGGTGAGTCAGGCCTAACCCTAGGCGAGTGTTTCAATCACCTAGTAGTTGGGCCAGACCAGCACACATCCAGTGTAGTCGTCTGCATTTGTTCATCAGTTGTTGTGTTCATTACTAGATGTTGTGAAGTGCCAAAATCCATGTTCATGCCTTCAGTGTCTGATTATCACTGTGAATTTTAGTGTTTTTAGTTCGGTTTAATTTTGGTTCAATGATATTCGACCCAGATTGGTGTTGATTTAGTGGTTTTCAGGTCATTTTGGTGCTAATTTAGTAATTTTTATCCCCGTTTATTTCCGGTTCACTATTTCCAGTCTGATTTAGTTCCAATGCAGTGATTTTCAAGCCAGTTTTGTGTTGGTTTATTGGTTTTCATCCCGGTTTAATTTCGGTTGAGTGTTGTATGCCCAATTTAGTGTCAGTTTAATGATTTTCGGCACGACTTGGTGTTGGTTTAGTAGATTTCATCCCGATTTAATTTTGACTTCAAATTTTCAATCTAGTTTAGTGTTCGTTCATTGGTTTTAGGCATCGTTTGGTGCTGGTTTAGTGATTTCTATTCCGGCTTAGTTTCAGTTCAATGTTTTCAATTTGGTTTAGTGTTTGTTCAATAGTTTTCAACTTAGTGTTTTCAAACTAGATTAGTGCAAATTTTAGAGTTTTCATCTCGATTCAGTATTGTTTCTGTGGTTTTCAGCACCGGTTCAGTCCTTTTTGGCTGATTCATCTTAAGTTCTACTTGGTTTCTTCTGTTTTTGATTGTTGCAGTTTAATTTGTTATTGTCAGTGGATTATTGTGGTGGTGTTGGTTGTGTTCGTTTGTGTCGGTATTGTTGTTGGTGGCCCTGGCAATGTTGTGTTTGCCTTTTGCCATTGCAGTGTTCTTTTCCTTTGTATTGTTGTGATCGTCTTTTGCTATTGCTTGTTTTGGTATGATCATTAATTGATTCTCTAGCAAACCAAAGAGATGTCTTAGACTTCACATGATGAAACCACCTGGATTTGTTGTTGTGGTAATATGTGTTCATTAAAGAAGTCCCTGAATGGAAGTTTTATCGTCCTTATTGTCTACGTGGAGATATTGTGGTCAACTTAATTTTCTTACCAAACCATTAGCATAATCCACTTTTAGTAGCCTTTATTTCAAGATGGGTATTTTTAATCTGTATGCTTCAGTTTGAGGGGGAAGTATTAGAATATTACTTTCCTATTGTTCTACTTTCGTACCTTTCAAATATTGTAATTGTTTCCAATATTAATCTAAAATAAATAGCTGATAGTGTATTGGCAACACCTATCCTGCACACAAAATTGTTTCATACTCTTTTCCTATCTTCTTCTTCTCTCCCCTAACTTACAACAAGTTTCAATTAAAAGAAATCTTCCTATTAGCAAAACTCTAAATTCTTTCTAATCTAATCCAAATCTCAGATGACGATTTTTCAACTCCAATCCTATTTGATAAATTACCATCTTCCTAAAAAGCACAAATTTAGGGATTCCACTAAAACGCCAATACCCTACTCCCATGACTTCCTCTAACCAAGTTTTTATCAACAAACCTATAAAATTGATCCCAAAATTTGACTAACATCCAACTCATACCAGTAAGTTTCGAGAACTAAAAATAGAAATGGGGTGCATTTTGCATAATAATAGATTCTATTGTCTATACGTTTTGGGAAAAAAATAGCATGCCAAAAGCAAATTAGTTTAGTGAAAATTCGCCAAAAGTCCAGCTAGATGGTCTTTTAAGTCATTAACTCCAAACAAGGTACTTTTAACGCATTAAAACCATGTCAAGTGTTCTTTTTTTGCCTTATAGTACAATCTAACTACATTTTTTTTTAATTACAGAAGTACCATGAATATTAGTTTCCTTCGTCTCTCTATCTTCTCTGTCTCTTTCCTTTCTCCATCTCTCTTCTCTGATACTCTCTCTTTGTTCTTCTTGTTAATTGGTTTGTCCCTACCCTTATTTTCTTTCCTAATTTTCTTGTAGTGTGGTTCTCGGCATTCAATTGATCCCCTCAAAGTTGGTTTTGTAGGGTTTTCTTGGTGATCTTTTCCCTCTTATAGGATTAGGGACGGTGGATCTTGCAAGTAAAGTCTCTTTTGTGCAATTCAACTCAATTGAAATTGTATTTGAAATCTATTTGGCTTTGTATATCATCTGTCAGTTGTTTACTAAATTATACTCTTTTATTTATGTTATTGTTTATTTGGAGATTATGTAAAACGGATCGAGATGAAGTCTCATAGTGATGCATTAAATATATTGAGCATGTGATTTGCTACTCTAGAACACTGCTCTATAGTCAATGCATGTCATTGGCATATTTACTGCATGAATTGTTTTTATTGCGTTTTGGTTGATTACAGTTAAGCACAATCTGATGAGGGTTAAATTTATCTAGGCTTTCATTTGTTCTAATGAGTAAGTTTTAATTTCTGACAAATGTTACTAGAGTTTTAATTAGGTTCATTCATCCTCTGCTTCATTGCCATAAGAATGGAGGAAAAGAATGGAAAGTGGATACTATGATAAGTGGTAGTCGGAAGGCTGAAACTTGTTCTGTCTTTGATACGTGGTGGATTTTAGCCATGGAGCCTTTTGCCACAAAATGTTGATTATGAGGAAAATGTATTCACAGGGTGTTATGCGATAAGTTAAAACTATTTATGTATTCAAAGGGCAACTTGTTGATTTTCAAGGTAAATGTGCCAAGTCGAATGGTTTTGGTATGGGTTTTGTTGCTTCTGGTTGTGGACCCTAAGAAGGAAATATGCTTTTATGTATACGAGTGCACACAGAATTCCTAGTGTGTTCCGGCAACAGGAACACCAAATTTATTTGAAATTAGAGATGCCATCCACTCATACCAGATTTATTTCTTTGATATGAACTTGGACAAACCAAGCCTATCTTATTTCTTGATCATAATAGAAAATGGCTTTTAACTTTCCCCATATTGTTTCTGTAAAGGCCGTTTTTATACTCAGCAGATGAGCATTTCTCATAGCACATGTCATGGATAGATTTGCAGGTCTAAATAAGTTTTTAGATCAACACACCAATTAAATATG
>CAUOFW020006680.1:0-12845 GCA_963454935.2 Ilex paraguariensis | reverse complement strand
AAAAAAAAAAAAAAAAGGGCTGACCTTTTTCTTCTCTTGAGAATGGTCATCATCATCAGAAGAAACCAGCAACTTCTCCTGTTCTTTGCCCTTTTTCTTCACCACTGCCAAGTGAACTAGTTTACCTCGCAAATCATCTATAGTGATACGCTTTGACGAAGGCATGTCTTGACTACCATCATCCTTATCTTCTCTCAGAATATAGAGATCAGAACTCCTCCCTGGAGCCAGCTGCAGATACCAAACCCCGGGAAATACTTTCATTTGCCAATAACCCAGATTTGCCATGACAAGGGTATCCACTAGGTGCGGTGTATTTTTAGTTCCAAGGATCAGCTGAAGGCCTCGGGGAGGTTCATGATCCTTCTCTGTACAGTGACCTGGTCATAATTGCTTACCAATTAGAATGATAAACTACTGCTGGTTTATTGTAGACTATCATTGAGTTTGACAATAATTACATGCAAACGTCAACTATAAATATACTCTCCAAGGAACAGAAGTTACCAGTAAGAACAAGAGCTTCAAGTTCAAATTCTGCTTGCAATGTCCTTATGTTGCCTAGGTTCTCAAGCAATATATTATCCAGGTCATGGCTGAAAAATTTAATGACAAAAGAAGAAGTGGACATATAACAAGTTAAGAGAGTAACCCATTGCAAAATAATTAAAAATTTCTAAATATGTACACAGCAACATTTCAGGTAGTTTGCAAGCCAGAAAGAAGTATACATAGCATTTACAGGCTCGAGAAGCCAAGGCTCCGGAACATCCAGATTCATGGTGAGGGTTTTGGACAGTGGCATATTTGCAAAGAATGCTTTAGGGCCATATACTGTATAATCAGTACTGCTGAAGTCATCCTGTAAAATTATGGCAAAATAAGATACCACACAAAGGAAGTCAACTAAAGGAGCTATAAGGGACAGATAAATTGGGGATACCATTGTGGGTACTACGTATCGGTAGTAATTCTTCAAAGGAAGATCAACAAGGGAACTCTGTCAAGAAAACCTAGAATATTAGGTTCGTCAAAGACAGTTTTGGAAAATGAGATTAAAAGCAACATTTTCAAAACAAGTGACAAAGAATGTTTACTTTTTTTTATTATTTTTTTTTATAAGAGTATATTTTGTAAAAAAAAATGAAGAGAAAGAAGCACATAGCTGAGAATGATCATGCCAAACACTTCAATATACAGACTAATGTATCAACTCATACAAGAAAAGCACATGGAAAATTAAGGGTTTCATTTTTTATGGCAGGAATATGACCTAATGGTCTTAAATTGGCACTCTATTGTAGATCAGGCAAACAACTTTGTTAATCACAAAAATATCCCACACAAACTGCCAGTTTGAGAAAAAAATGAGATGGCGAATGTTGAATCAAAGTCAACTTCTTCCTCCATAATCAATGGAACCTTATAAAAGCAACAACATTACGGAGAATTAAATAAGAAAAACAATATCAACTATTTGCAAAGAGGAAAGAAAAACTTGTTTTCTCTTTCTTTGTTTCGAGGATGCATGTCATTTTGACAGTTCGATGCACGATAAATGGTTTAACTTACAAAGAGTCTCAGCTTTTTCCGTATAATTCGGAGGGCACTTATACATATCGGTCACGGCGTCGCGGCGCGATATCAGGCGGTATGCTCAAAACACTAGATAGAGGCTCCAAAAAAATCATGAAAAATTCTAAAAAATATAATTAACAGCATTCATTCATCATATGGTCAAAATACATCAACTAACATATTAAACATAGTTAAAATACATTATAAGGGCGTTACCGAAAATATGTGTTATCAATAGTGTTAAATATAAGAACATACCCAATCAAAATTAATTTATGTCCTATTTTATATCAATAATAAAGCTTAATAAAATATAGTAATTTAATATGTGTAAGTCATAAGTAGACCTACATTACCGATATAAGAAATAAAGTACATTATTAGAATTTGTTTAGGCGTTTTAGGACCAAAAAGGAATATACAATAATATATAACAAAACTTATTAAAAAAATATTTGTGCTAGACATTTATTAAGTTATTAATAAAAACATACTGAAAATATTACAAATTAGAAAAAAAAAATTAAAAAGAGTAAAGGACCCTTCAAAAGAGTCGTGTGAATGCAAGGGGAGAACTTCACACGACTTCGTCTGTGAGTGAGTGTGTGAGAGAGAGAGAGAAGACTCAAGGGAAGAAGCGACAACACAGGGGATTGAACGCCTGACTCTATGAATTGCAATAGTTTCGCAAAGAAGAAAAGGGCTCTCACAACAATTTTTCTAGATGTTACAGGTTTTTTCGTAAAAATTGGTTTAATTTCTTCCTTCTGCTGGCAAACATGGACTAATTAGGTTTGTAATTGGAAGATTGCATATGATTCTGTGATTTAGGGTTGGAAGATTTAGGGTTTAATTTACTTCTTCCCTTTTGCCTCTTTTTTGACATTTTTCTAATATTTAAGATCTGTCAATTGGTTTTGAGGACATCGGTTCAACTCATATATGACTCGTCCGATTCAAGAGAGTTACATCTAATTTGTACCGATATTGCCGAGTTATGACCGAGTCGGAACCGATTCATGTGAACTCGGGATATTTGCATTGCATAACTCATTATTGGTTCGGTGGTGGCCGAGTCGTATCAGACTTGGCCTATATTTTGAATCATGATCGCAAATAGAAGCACGTTAGAGCCATCCCAGTTCAATGGAAAAAGAAAAAAATATGACCAAAGAAGAAAAAAGGAAGATTGAAACGTGGGCTTTGGGTTCTCCACGCAAAAAGGTTGCCACTTCACCCAAAAAAATAACACCCACCACAACCCAAGAGAAAAGCGAAAATTGAAAACAACAACTAGGCACAAATATAATAGGATTTGCGCCATAAAAAACTGCCAGACAATGATGGACAACATTTTGTTGTCCTCTTCTTGTATCCTTCCTTTTCCTTAACAATTACCATTTCTTAAGGATGTTTACTCTAGGCTTTATGGCTAACTCATATAAACACAAAAAATATAATAAAATATTAAAGGCCACTTGTAAATGCAACTCATATTTAAAAATAATAACTCAATCTCGACGCAGCTAAGCTATAGATCTCCAAAATCAAATAAGCTCTTCCAGATAATAGAAATGTATTGAGTTAACATGCAAACAAAAGACAGTTCTAACAATATATTTTCTGTTATTCCAAGATTGGCTTACCATAAAAGTAGTGAAGATATTTTAAGCATTACTAACACCAACGTAAGCAAAGGAGAATAAACTCACCAGTGGATTAAGAACAAGCCTCATACTTGGCTGAATGCATTTCGACAATACCCGAAGAAGTGAAGACAACTTTTGACCAGAAGGACTCAAGGGATCAACAACAGCATCAATGTGTATGCTAGAATTCTCATTATTCAAAACAACAGCACTGTGCACATCCAAAAGAACAAAAGTTGAAATTGCCTCAAGGGAAGCATAGTTCGAACATAAAGAAATAATCATTCCAAGTCCCACAAAGTAGAAATAACCCATAAAAGCATGTTGTGTAGCAAAGAAATAAGTCCAATAGACCACTGCAACATGGTCAAAAAATATTCCCCTAGAAACAATAAAGCAAAAGGTAGTATGTTCCAACAAGTCATTTTAAAGGATCAAAATTTCGTTTCAGTGCATTGTTTCGGTCACCTAAGAAACGAAAACGTTTCGACGTGTTTCAAAAACATTTCATCCAGTTTCGGAAACATAATGAAAAAAAATAAAAAATTTAATAATTATTTTTTCAAACATTGGTCGAAATAAACCAACGTTTCTTGAAATAGTATGAAACATTTTGAAACAGTTGTACAAATGCATTGAAATATTATAAAACACCTTAAAACATTATGAAACAACTCAAAATATTAGAATTTAGATTTCACCACTGATTCGTTTTGGTCTCCTTAAAAACAGAAACATTTCAGATATTTTGACCGTTTCGAAACAAAATTTTGATCCTTGATTTTAGTACTTTCCAACAAATGGAAGAATGATTGCCGGATACAAATTCAATGTTAAAGTCCATATACATAAAGCAGCAGCAAGGTCATAAATAAATAACAAACCAAGATCCATAGAACCATTTTGTACCTGTATTTTTGTCCTCATTTCCATTTTAGGATGTACCCAACAAATTCCCCCATTTGACAGTTAGAATCTATTTTTCAGTGCTTTTTTGGAATCTAACCTTTTAAATTGTGAATTCAAAAGAGAAATAGAGTAAAGTTTTCCCACGTCCATTATTTAAACGGGGCAGATATGCTAGCTAGAAATCGTATAATTCAAAGTCAAAACATTGAACAGGTCTCAAAAAAAATTATGCAAAGCCTAATGGTGCTATTTCTGAGGGACGGAGGGACCATCTGATTTGTCAATCCAATGTCTTCTAAGATGATTACAATAGCTATTGGCCCACAAATTGAAATGACCAACAACAAATGTTACATTTGCATAGCTGCTTGCATTTGACAATTGGCTTTCGTGTAATTCTAACAAGGAAATCAGTCCACAGACATCAAAGCAAGCTCAGAGTTAAAAATGGCAGTAAACGCTGGACAGAAAGTTGAATTCATGAGAGTAAGGGTGGACAAAAAAGGTAATATTTACAGGGGGAAATCTACAAGATACAATCCCAAATTCATACTGCAGGTGAATAAAGATGGTTGAAAGCCTAGAAGGACAAGGATGGAGACATTCAAACTGCTTTTAGTTATTAAACTACAAAGATGGCATGGAATAAAAAATATAGTATAACAAGGTGTGCTTCCTGTTTATTCAAAAAGCTCTGACTTTATCAATAAAGAGGCTATCTCTTGACTGGAATGCGCATCTCGAGCTGTTTTAGTGGACCAATCCATAATGTAGGGGTGAAAGGCGTAATAATGCAATTGTCTTGAGGAAAGTATCTAAAACACATCATCCAGTTTGGTCCTCATTGAGTGGGTGTGCTGGATGAGGTGAACTTCGTACCGATATTTGGCTTTGTTTGCAAAAAATAGCTGCCCCCAGTTTGCGACACAGTTTTTACCACCACATGTGGCCCCTAGTAGCCTCAGTATAATATGACTTAAATAGTGTTAAATAGTTGGATTCAATTAAGTGTTTTGTGAAGAGTGTTGGGCTCTCTGGTTTTTAGGTTCTTGTTTGTTGTAATGTTCTTTCTCTCTTTCCATCTTCTTTTTGCAATGCTCTTTCACCTTGATGTGCTTTCAGAAAGCAATTTTGAACTGCCTTGATTGCTTTACCTCCTTGCATTTACATTCCACTAGAAAATTTTTCATATGTAGGTTATATGCTAGTGAAATCATCACCTTAGCCATTGAAAACCAAAAAACATGATTCCAGGTAAGAAATAATGAGCCCTGGTCTACAAACTATCTGCAAAGCAATTTCACGGAAAGTAGCCTGTACCTGTATTCAGCGCTCAAAATTTCAAAGCGGGCACTTTCAGAACTTCGATCACGCATAGCAATTGNCGGAAAGTAGCCTGTACCTGTATTCGGCGCTCAAAATTTCAAAGCGGGCACTTTCAGAACTTCGATCACGCATAGCAATTGAAGATGAAATGACCATGATGACATCACTGATAAATTTGCTGCAAAATAAAATTTTGTCATGCAAAGAAAAATCCTATCACCAATACAGACAACAATGCTTATCTAAAAAAGATGAAACTTGAACTCAGGAAGTGGATCAGACTAACTACTTTATTTATCTGTAAATAAACAAGTTAATGAAAAGACAGGAGATGATCACACTGGCATCAGACTCGCACAAAGATAGAAGAGTGAGTTTGATCAAGATCCTGAAAGCAGTGGCACCGAATGAAATGTTTATATATATCAAATGAAGAGAGCATAGATAGTGTTTTATAGAATCACTTGTGCAACACCTGGACAAATCAGATCATCTTGTACATATGTATGCACATTCACAACGAAAGAGAATTTATAGAAATTGCAAACAAGCAAATTGTCATTTTGATTAAGTAGCAAATTGCAATCTAGACAATTTGCATAAATATTCCTCAGATTGGACTTGATCGACAATCAACTAACATAAAACCTTTAAGGTCAAAATTATTAAGGAAAATCCATGTCAATCTAAAAATTTCTATAGGCAATTTTTCCTATTGCTGCAAAATCCATAATTTAATTGCCTTCACCAATAATGCCAATGACAAGGAATTGCGAATGATGAAGCCCATATTTCGAGTAGAATTACAGATCTGGGCAGATCGTAAATTATTATGTGACTTTTTGTCTGCATTTTTCTGGTAACCAAAAGTCTTAAATATGCTAGCTGTCTCCTTCCATTAATGCAGAGGGAAGTGTCCAATGTGCTACCGGTCATAGCTGTTAGTATCGTACAATACGCAATATGATACATACGATATGTTTCGATACATGAAGAAAATGATATGTATCGCTTATGTGTATCAGTTTGCACCATATCATGTGATACACAATACAATACACCTGATACAAGACGATACATATACGTCGTCCGATAAGGGGGTGAAATAGATAAAAAAATTAACGACGTCATTTCACTATCTATAGTTTTAAAAAATAAAAGTCTTTTTTTTTATTCGTTCCATCGCATGAACAAATAGTTTGATTATTAAAAATATCCTCTTATAGTTATTTTAGATGTTAAAACTAGAACTAGAACTCTCTAAATTTTAATATTGTTAAATTATGTTAGAAGCTTCAATACTTAGATTGTTAATTTTTTGTTTTAGTCCTTAAAGTCTCTTTAAATTATTTTGTGTGAGAAATTTGTGGTGCAATAAAATGTTATTATGACATTTTTTCATAGGTATATGTATTTTTTAATATCTTTTATAAAAATGTGCATATCTTACGATCTATCGGCATCCTAAGATTGTATTCCTATATGAGTCAACTCTGGGACTAATGTAAATTATCTTTGTTTGAAATGATATATTAATTTCAGAGAATTGTTCTTTGCAGCCCTTCTAGATTTTTTCCAGCCCTTTTGGGCTTTTTTTTTTGTTTTTTGACAGCAGTTCCAGGCTTACAGCTTCTCTCTGAATCTGAACTGCATTAGCAACCGATCAGCAGTTTTGCATCTGATGTAGCTGTCACCATTGATTTGGGATGAGCAAATTCATTACACAACAGCATTCCATGAATGTCAAATACATGAGAAGCTCAAAGTAGCATCAGTCATGCAAAGAGATTGCAGGAAACTAATGGGGATGACTTAGTCACTCGCAACGGTTTTTGTTTACGCATCTAGAATAAGAGTGTGAGAGAGACGAAAAGAACTGCATATACATAATGAAGTTATAGAAAGGGTATGAACCCATGGAAACACATAAACATTGACAAAAAAATGAATCTGAATGTGCCCTTTAGGACCCCATGACCATAGACGCTTGCCTTTCCTATCAATGCATAGAACAGTTTCACAAAATACCCTAAAAGGTAATGTCCAACTACAGTAATATAGGCGAAACCACATTCCACTAGAAGAAACCCACCCAGCGACATCAAGTAACAAAAAAAAGGAACAATTAACAACTAATCCAGTGATAGCTTGACTAACAAGTCGAGCATCTACTAGATTGATGTTAATGGCGATTCAAACATGGAAGCAAAATCTAGTCGGTGTGAACGCAATTGCAGCAACCTCAATAAAGCTCCCTGTGCCTTATCTGCATACTGCTGTCCCAATACACTTGACCAAGATAAGGTTGTAAGCTTGGCTACCTGCTTCTCCCAGTTCCTCAAATATTTTGAGTAGGGCCCTAAATCTTCTACAAACATTACAATGCGAAGTAGAAAGTCCATCCTTCTTAAGATGTTTGAAGTTGAACATCCCGATAGTAACGATGCCACCATTGATCTTAAGAAGTTTGAAGTTGAACATCCAATACTAAAGATGCCACCTCTCTTACCTAAGTAGGAATGGTGGTGGTAAAACCATGTGATTGGATTCCTGTCTCCTATGGAGCTAAATCATTGTCTTCAGCCCCGTCCCCACACTCCTATCCCCAAATAAACAACACTACGATGCAAATACGAGACAATGTGTAGTTAATCCATCCATTTCACTAATGCAGCCTCGTTCTTATCTCTTTCAGAATAAAGCTAAAGTTTCTTTCTAGAGTCAAAAGGTCCCTTCTTAAGAGTACCATTCCAGATTAGTCCCAAAACTAAATGAACCTAGCAGAATGGGTTGCATATGGAAAAATAAATTATAGAAGGGTGTACCAACACAAAAGTAGGTAACCCGACCACGTTGGAAGGGTCAAAAAAGGCTTCTATCAGGGTAGGAGCAGGTCTGAAAGAGGTGATAAAAGCTAGATTGGATCACAACAGGATCTGGGTTTAAGAGAAACCAACATATCTCTTTCTGACTATGTAGTTTCATTATGAGCAGACCCCTGCTATTATGTTGAATTCCCCGAAGTGTCGTCAATGATCAAAATATCATTTCGAAACAGTCGAAATGTCCAAAACGTTTCCGTTTTCAAGGAGATCGAAACGAAACAGTGATAGAATTAAAATTCTAATATTTTGAGGTATTCCATAATTTTTCGAGATATATTATAATATTTCAATGCATTTGCACAATTATTTTGGAATGTTTCAAGGTATTTCATGATATTTTGATATATTTCAATCAATATTTTAGAAAAATAATTCTTAAATTTTTTATTTTTTTCATTATATTTCCGAAACGGATCGAAACCGAAACACATCGAAACGTCTCCGTTTCCTAGGTGACCGAAACAATACACTGAAACGAAATTTTGATCCTTAAGTGTCGTACATTTATGTGTCTCTAGGTGTAGGGAATTTGAGCTCATTGTTATCATGATAGTGAAGCCTCCACTTGTCTTCCCTGCTCCCCACAAATCCAACAACTCCACTGCTAGAGGACACGAGTCATCACTGCCAAAGCACAGTCCTGGCCTCCCACTTTGCCATCACCTGTTTACTCTACTAAAGCATTGGTTCCATTGAGCTTGGGAATGATTTTTTTTGTAAAGGAGTTTCATGGCCACATGTATTGCCATCATTCCATTACAACTAGGTCCTCTAGGAGATTGCTTTTCCACTTAGTGATGGTGATGATGAGGAGCAGGAGGAGGAGAAGCACAAGAAAAGAGGATAACAAGCTATAACGAGAACAAACAAACCTACCTTGTCAGAATGTCAGGATCTACATCCTCCCACTTGACTTCTTCAATAATTTCCACAATGTGCTTTATCCTCTGCTTTAACTCCACAGACTCTAGAAGATGCAAATCATGGCTCAAAAATGTACCAATACCAGCCAGGCGGGTCACCTATCAAATGGCTCATAAGATGTAAATAAAAAGAACTGTGAGATCAATGAAAATATCATTAAAATTATAAACAGAAAACAGAACATATCAGCCTATGAAGCACTGATCCAGATATGGCATACTGATATGATACAATACAGATAAGGCGACATGACAAAATCTTAAAAACTAGAATACAGGTACGGATAGGTATATAATGAAATTGAGTTTTATATTTTTATTAAAATGTTATATATGATAATTTTATATTTGACGTAATATTTTAGTAGCTGTTAAAATGTGGGTCAATGAAAAATTAGAGCTTTAACTTTTCAACAGCCAATTAAAATTAGGATATTAATTTTACCTGGCCAACTGGAATGCACTCAAGACAGAAACAGTGCTGCTCTTGAACTCTTCTCTTTTTTTTCCTTACCAGATGGGCTCTCTCACGTGGAGACAACAGCCCTTCCCGTGAGCTACTACCAAGGCTGTTTCTTTTTTTCCCTCTTTTTCTCGAAGACTATCTTCGTCATGATTTCGGCTCATCTATATCTCGAATTTCCAACTCACTCTCTCTATTTTCCACTCTTTCTTTGTAGATTCTCTCTAAATTTCCTAAATCTCTGTGGATTGGTCATTCGATTTTCTGACGAGAAGCCATAGAGCTGTAATCGAATTGTGGAAGAAATTAGGGTTTGTGGGTTCCTATGGAGAGCTCAGCCACTGAGGTCACTGTTGCTATAGCCAGTTCTGGTGAGGCTTCTACTATTGATTGGATTGGTGTTAATTTTCAGCAGTCGTTTGTGGACTTCCTATGGCTATTTTCTCACTTTTTTTCGATGTGTTTGATTGTGATATATTAATTCCCAAGGATTGAACCCTGTTTCGATCAATGTTGGATCTCTGTTCTTGTGTTGAATTTGTTGGTGGGCTTATTTTGGTTTTTATTTTTTGCCAAGTTTTATCCACTCCCATATCCGTCTTGAATCCCTATGTATCAAAAATAGAAAACAACGCATTTCATTGGTAATCGGATACATGCAATCTGTATCCGATATGTATCATTGTGTATCCATCGTGTATTCACATCCGATACGTATCAGATACTGATACTTCAACCTGACCGGAGTATCTGTGCTGTGCTCCCTAGATATCAGCATTGTTTTGCTATTGAGAAAACAATATAAAGACTTGATTTCCCTCATAATCCTAAAGAAACAGAGTTCAGGTTCAATTCTAACTGCTAATGCCTAAATGGTCCATATCAAACTCACCCTGCCATTAGTGATAACTGCATTGACACCATGTTCAAGCCCAAGTTGCCCGTATAAAAATTGTGCCACCTGCACAACATTGAGAACTGTGAAGGTGAATAGTGTGTCACATCTACATTCAATCATCTCATGCACATCCAAGATGGAAAAATGTTAAAAAAAGAATAAGTACAGGAGGTGAGAAACTCAAATGACACCTAATGAAAACTAAAAGGGGAAAAGGTCACGATTAAATTGGTTATTGCATTATCTTCAAATACACCTCATTAAAACTACAAGTGAAGGCAAAAGGTCATGCCCAATCCAAATAATGGGATTACTAAGAACAGTCCCCCATTCAATTTGTCATAGATAAAATCCTAGTGCTTTTATCCCGCCAACACAGAGTGCTGGGAGGGGTGGACTGGTTATCAACAAAAGCTGTAGGCTTCCAAAAGCAGAAAAATAATTTGCTGCAATTAGCGAACAGATCAGTTTAGATAAAATACAGTTGGCAAAATAAAAAGAACTTATGGTTTGCGTGCATTTGACTATAACAGATCCACGATCCCAAACACAATGCAAAATTACCTTCTTCAAATGACTTTTTAACTTGTCAATGGAAAATACAGAGAGAGCAGATTTATAGCTCTTAGATGGTAGCCCATTTGCATCAGCGAGCTCAATGACTTTTTTGATAAATTCTTGATTGCTTTCAGCAACAACAGAAGATGCAAGCATGTATTCACTCTCATAAAATGAGCACAGTTGATCCAGGAATTCTAACACCTTTTTCTTATGGCTGCAAGATGCCAAAGGAAAAGAAAAGTGAAAAGGAGAGAGCGTGGGGAATGCGAAGAGAAACAGAAAGCAATTAAATGACTAACAGCCAAAAAGAAAAAAACTGTTCTAACTGAATAACTCACGAAGCAAAAAACACAAAGTAGTCTCCATTGCAANACAGAAAGCAATTAAATGACTAACAGCCAAAAAGAAAAAAATTGTTCTAACTGAATAACTCACGAAGCAAAAAACACAAAGTAGTCTCCATTGCAAACTGGACAGACCTATATGAGGATGCAGTGAGTTCAAAAATCTTCATAAAAAGGAGACTGGGTGAATCAGCATCCCGATTGGTATTAAATAACACTCCTAAGCGAGCACTATTAGAACCTGCCATCTGCAACGCAATGCAGNACTCACGAAGCAAAAAACACAAAGTAGTCTCCATTGCAAACTGGACAGACCTATATGAGGATGCAGTGAGTTCAAAAATCTTCATAAAAAGGAGGCTGGGTGAATCAGCATCCCGATTGGTATTAAATAACACTCCTAAGCGAGCACTATTAGAACCTGCCATCTGCAATGCAATGCAGGCATATCAACCAAAAGCACAAAAAGAAATACTGAACGTAATGATCAACCACTTTAGTTGCACATACCAGATAGCGTATTCCTTCATGAATCAACTTCACCCCTTTCTTCGAGGAGACGTCAACAGCAAGAAGATGAGTCACAGGCTTCAAATTATCTATAGCTGGAAGGTGGATCCAGGAACCATATGTCAGAAATTCAATGATTTAACAATAACAGGCGGAAGGTGGATCCAGGAACCATATGTCAGAAATTCAATGATTTAACGATAACAGGCGGGAGGTTAATGGTTAAGGTTACAGCTTACATTCAGGAGAGTGCAAGTAGTGGATGTCATTTAGCACTGATTCCTTTCCAAAAATTGATGCAGAGAAAGATATAAATCTTGGTTTGACCTTGCCATTCCCTATAATCTGCATGATTGAAGTCGCATCAAAGAATAAGTGAACAGATAGATATTACACTAAAAAAAGAAGAGTTTTGTATATGCTCATACACACTAAAAAACTGAAGCAAATGAATGTTTCCTTAGGCATCTCAAGAATGCTTTACCTGTGGGTTATATCGCTGAATACCACTTTCAGATAAAAATTTGTCCAGAACATCAGTATGAGAATTTATATGTCCATAGTAAACTTGTTCCTGTATTCTGGGAAGCTCATCGTTCATGGCATTCATAAGAGCCTCCTGAAAACAGTGCACCCAAAAACTTTCTGTCGTCACTTAAATGTGTACCAGAGTTATTATGACTACTCCACATGCGCATCAACAAACTTCTCTTGTTCTTCACACCAAATTGAACTTGAGCACATTGTGACATGAACATATCATAGATCAAACTAAAGTAGGCTTGATAAAAGAAAACTC
>CAUOFW020006679.1:0-23262 GCA_963454935.2 Ilex paraguariensis | reverse complement strand
TAATGCACTCATACAACAACACCAACACGATTTGTAGGAACCCAAAAACAACATCAAAGGAACGGACAAGTCAGAAATAAATCTATGCACCTCTAATAGAGAGGCCAAACATTGAAACACCTTGCAGTTTTTCTGTGACAAAGTCCAACTACTGCAGAAGATTTTAAGCATTCTAAGATGAACTCAACATCTAAACAACCCAGTTGTCAACCACAAAATAACTTCACATGCAGGAGTTAGCCTGAAAAGCTACAGAGTCATGCACACACAAATCTAAGAGTAAGAACTAATAATATTTATACCGTTCCTAAATTCTCTAAACTTTTTGAATGTCATCAGGACAAGTTCTGTCACTCACTCGTTTATACACCCAATTTCACCTCCACTGCCATTTCATGGTTCCAGCCTAACAAAATTTCTTACCATCCTGGTTATGTGAAGCTACATCTCATTTAGATCATATGTTATATACTAATAATCCCAAGCAGAGTACATTTGAACTTACATCCCCCTAAATCTCTTTGCATCAGCCTTCAAATTTTCATCATCGTTACCCTTAGGTTTATAGAAAATATGTCTGCTGTAATAGTGCCAGAAACAACTCTGGCCCATCTCAGATGATTCAGTTCAAAGTTGAATACGAATTCTATGACTATTAGGGCATAGACTGGATCCATTTAGATTGATTCAAATTAAACTCATCATATACAGTAATAATAAGTTTGTTTACCATAAAATTTTTTATACGAGGAAACTTTTAATCTCATCATTTACGATTGCCTGAGTAATGGATTGAAATTCCAAATCCCAAAACACAGTCTTTTGTCTTGAATAGAAATCCAAAAGGCATCCTCTGTGAGCTCATAGCATAAAGTCTTGGCAGCTGCCACCTAGGATCATCAGTATTGATGCAGGACCATACAGTTTTGATGCAACTATTAACTATTTTGGTCAGGATTAGTCGAAGCATGATGAAGCGTTGATCATAAGTCTAGTTGATAAAGGTTCTGGAATGGAAAAAGGGGTTTTGGTGTCAGTTTAGTAGTTCAGGGGCTGTGAACAGTACATGTCAACAGTGAAAACAGATTCAAACGGTGTCAAAGCTCTGAAATCTCTTTTCCCAAAAAAATCTCTTGTGGGCTAAATTTCTTGTCCACCTATTTGTACTTATCAAAATAATGAAAAACTTAGAACTATTTCCGTGTATATATAGCTTCCAAGAGATCGTCTACAAATGTTACAAGTCTAACCAAGGATCAAAATTTCGTTTCGAAGTACCGTTTCGGTCACTCAAAAATAGAAACGTTTCGGAAACGCAATGGAAACGCAGAAAAATATAGAAACGCATAGAAACACAAATACAATCCATTAATTTATAAAAATATGCTAAATAATTGATTAATTCAATATATTTATTAGGTTAACATCAATTTATACAAGAATAAATTTAAATTTGAGGGAAAAAAAGCTTGACATGAGGCGAAAGTCACTTAAATTAGTTTCAAACACTTAATTTTTATGAAATAAACACATTTTTACATAATATTAAGGTCTTATAATACACATGAAATGCTAATGAGTACATACTTACATGGTTACATCCATCCCCCTGTGGAGTGTCGAGCAGGCTCATACATCGGTGTAAGCTCTGGATAGTTACTTAGAGAAACTCCATATGTGACATAAATATGATGACAATAGTTACTCCAAATCATATTATTACGGTAATATTATCCAATTAATAATACTATTTTATTATAATACTAATAATGAAGGGTATCAAATTAAATTAATGATACTCATGTATACTTAAAAATTAAATGTAATTGCAATGGGTATTAAATGTAATTACAGTAGGTATTAAATATAATTACATTAGGGTATTAAATGTAATTGTTAATACTTATAACAAAAAAAAAAGCAAAAAACTTGCACAGCAGTAAGGTATTAAATATAATTACAGTAGGTATTAAATATAATTATAATGGGTATTAAATATAATTATAGTAGGGTATTAAGTTTAATTATTTATTCTTATAACAAAAAATTATAAAAGACAGAAGAGCAATGGGAATTAAATGTAATTATAGTGGGATATTAAATATAATTATAGTGAGTATTAAATGTAATTACAGTGGGTATTAAATGTAATTATAATGGGGTATTAAATGTAATTATTCATAATAAACCAAATATATCACTGTTTTGTCGAAACGGTCCGAAACAATGCCGTTTCGACCAAAACGGTCCGAAACAGTACCGTTTCAACCGAAACACTGGAATTTTGTGATTCAACTACTGTTTCGTTTTGGAGTGTTGAAATTCCGAAACGTTTCGGACGTTTCGGATGTGTCGACACGACATTTTGATCCTTGAGTCTAACTCGATGTTACAAGGAGTTGGTACGTGCTACAAGTACGACTACACGGTACAATTTTTTCTCCAATACGCAATGCAACAGAGGTAGACTTAGTTCACACGTTGTTTTGGTTCACAATCATTTGGGAACATTTTACTTGGATCACCCCCTCTACTACTTCAAATCATGTATAATTATGCATCTACACCCACAAATTCAATTAATATTTATCATATTTACAACAAAAGTTTGAAAGCCAATCATAATCCAAAAACTTGTCAGCTAATGGTTGTGACCGACAAAACTAATAATTGCATTTTGTATTAAAAAAATTTAATCAAAACAAATAATATAGAAGTTTGAAAATCATCAAAATACCAATAACAATCACAATTTGGGGTCGAGAATTTGGATAATCTAGGTCGCCAACCCATCCCATTTGGGTCGTGTGAACTAGTACCATGAGATGCATGCCTGGGCGGATCTAGTAAGGGACAGTCAATTGTTTTTCAAAATTTTTTGATATGTATCGAGATATATGAATTTAAACATTATTCAAATATATTTTGTGGTGCCCACCATATCACTTTTATCTTAAGATGGTATTTTATGAGAACATGAGTTGTGATTGATCTATAAATACATATTTGGTTAGTTTTATAGTTTCTGAATTTTCTTCAATCTTTGACTGTGAATACATATTATGAGGCTTTTGGATTTACGTTCTCAATTTAAAAATGAAATTTTTTAAAGATTAGTCTACAATTAGTCTTTGTTTTCCTACGACTTGCGGTCTTTATTTTTCTACAACTTACTATTTCTATTTTTCCACAACTTACCCGTTGTTGTTAGATAAATTAAAAGCTAAGATTGTAAAAATTTGATTGTATAACCGAATGGATATCAAAGGATAATGACTGATAACTTGATTATATATAGGAAAAGATTTTTTTTTATGACACCAACAATGAAATTATTGTACAATGCTTTAAAATATAAAAAATCTGGTCAATTGCAATTTTTTTGCAAAAGGTTGTAATTAGTCTTTTTTTTCTGTAAATGATCGACTTTTGGTTCTTTTGTGTTCAATGAATTTTTATGTATCTAATATGATGTAATAGGTATAATAATATTATTTTACTTTTGTCAATAGGAAGAAAAATATTAAACCTTGTCGTTAAAGTGCCCACCTAGAAAAAAAATTCTGGCTCCATCCCTGCATGCATAGGTTGATTGCGTCCCGTATCCTTGGTCTAACCCAACTACACCAACTAATGTGAACCAAAAACATAAAAAGAGTCAGAATAAGTCCCAACTACTACGACACATTCCATAACATTCTTGCAATTATAGATATGTTCCTGACTCCTATAAACATTATAAACCTGTATAAGATTGAATCAGAAGAATAAAAGTCAAATAAAACATAAATACAACTTTGCATAAGACTCGGTACTAAATCATGCAAGATCCCATCCAGGGGCAGCATCATCCAACACATGCCAAATCAGGGCTTGGGCTTTGGAAGCATCCTTCCCACGCCACTTGTAAACATCTATAGAAAGCTGCCACTTATTATCATCGGCTATTCAATGCCACATTCAATTTAAACCTGTTAACTGGTACAATTTATTGTCCAACTTTGTAATACTCATAAAATTCTGGGGTACTTCACAATCAAAATAAACAACCCAAAATCCAATTCATATGAATAATTTACACCAGTGAAACTTAAACAAATAAACCTAGGATATAAACTGCAAAAATCAGGTAGCCCAGAATTCAGCAAACTGGGAAAGACAACCCAAACCACATAAACCAAGGCAAAGAAATGGTCGAACTTGAGGATTTAAAATGACTAAAATGTATGGCGAAGTTATAATAACTATCACATGAACCAAACTAGATATGTAGACCAAGAATGAAGTAGCATCAAAGAAACATACACACAAAATTGAAAATACAGTTCACCTTCCCAAGAAAGTGTTCTAATTAAAGTGCTTCTATTAGTCTAAGGTGAAAACATGATTTCTCATAGAAAATAGATGCCCAAGTAGAAAAGCCAAAATATATTTAATGATTTGATCAATCACCTTCAGCTCATTATATGCAGCATAGTACTGCGGATACCTTGCCCTGGGTCCTCCCAAGGCTTCTTGCCATGTATCTATCAAAATTAAAATCTTCTCCCTTATATTCAAATCTGGCTGCACAAATTAAAATTAAAAAATTAGAGTACAGGAAATATTAGTATCACAATGGGAAAAAGAATCATGAAAGAATATAATTGGCACCTTCTTCTTCACAATTTTGACCATTTCATGTAGGATGTCCCGCTCGACAAACTGCTGAAACACATTCTCCCCACAATTTTTGCTAAGAGTCTCCAACACCTAAATCAGAGATTTCATTACGTTCGAATATGGTTGCATTATTTGTGTCTAGGATGCTTATTGTTGTGTCCCCACAAATTAGCAACACATCCATCCAGTAAGTGGCCACATGCATAACTCATATGCTAAAAGCTGAAACAAAGTAATATCTAGTCTGGAGTTTTGATTTTGCTACTGCAACCAAGTTATGTTGGCTTATCTTAAACTGACCGACACTCAATATTGCAAAGCCGAAATATTGCGTACATTCATGAAAGCACATACGGACTTTATGAGCAGGTTCCAAAAGTTTGCTACCTCTAGTCACTGTTCTTTTAATTCACAAATAATCACTGCAATGAAATGTCCTACTATGACTATAATTGTGCCAGAATTTCTCCAATATACGTATTGAAACAGTTATGGTGGTTGAACACTTGGTAACTCTGGCACATGCCAATTAATAGACTAGTCTGCCTTCATCGCAACAGAAATAAAATATGGAAACCATGTTTGTTTGAATGTTTTCGTACACTATAAAACGTATAGATATTGAAATAAACAATAGAAAAGGAACTATATCACGAAAATAAAGGAAATGAAAATACTGACAAAGAGAGCAAGGAGCTGTATTTTAGGATTTTTACTCCCAAGACGCTTCTTGAGTATCTTCAGGGCATCCTTTGCTTGCCTGCAATTTTTATCCAATCCAATGGCAGAAAAGGAATAAAATCAAATTCAGTTCACTTATCATTATCAATTTAACACGGTAAGGAAATAAGGGAGGAATCAAAACTTAAAATATCCAAATTTAGAAAGCATAAAACTGGTTCTGAAGTAGAAAACGATGTGGAGCAAAACCACAAAAAGTAACAGCTTCAGGATATCATACCATTGATGGTCGAAAAAGGATCATACCATTTACAATTACCAAGCACTTGAGGTTGAGGGGATGCCCATAAATATTTTTGGTAAAAGAACAGGATTCAAAGCTTTCAATTCCATTTCGAATTCATTAGGAAAAGACTCCTCAACACAGAGATAAAAGAATAGAATGCACTTGCCCCAAAAAGCTGGTGAATGGACCTTGTTATGGAGCACACACAATCAAAACATGCATACTCATAGTGTAGAGAATAGACAGTTACAGGTACAAACTTAAAGTTATTTCAAAACTTAGGTAGCAAACCACCATAAGTCAGCTACAACTATCAACACATGATAGTAATTAGTTGATACGCGTAGCACGCATGCTCATGCCTTATAGTGTATATTTACACACAAGAAAAAGGTGAAACATCCATAGTTGTCAAATCGTGTATCGGAAGGCGTATCGTTTTTTTAAAAAAGTGTATCGTATCGTGTCGTGTATCGTAAGATACGCGCAATTTTAATTTTTAAATAATTATTAATAAATTATATGTATATACCTTTGTAAAAAAAGTCATAAACTCATAATAACATAGCATTTCATTAATATTCCATCAACTATTCAGGTTCTCAACATAGTTCAGTAATATTAAAATGCAAAAACCTCTAATTCAAACTTTTAACATCAACTACTTGAACAACTTTAATATTAATCAGGAATTTTGAATTCAATTGAACAACATTCACAACAGACTTTATTTTTTTTTTAATTCATAACCACTGAAATGACGTTATTTCATTAGCTAGTGATTTAAAAATAAGTGTTGGGGTAAAACGATATCATTTCAACTCCAAAAAACCAAAAAAAAAAAAAAATACAGAATCTTCACATATCGGGCGTATCGTATGTATCGTATCGTGTATCGTACAATATGGTGCAGAAACGATATAGAGATATGATATGTATCGTTTTTAAGGTATATCGTGACGTATCGTACGATACTAATGACTATGGAAACATCACAACATATAATGAAGAAATTTATCAAAGAGTAGGCACAGCAAAAGGCAAAAAAAAAAAAAAGCTTAGGGAACACTACTAGAAGGTAAGTACAAATTAAAAGCCTGTGAAGTTCATCCTTGCCAGCAATTGAAGAACCATCAAACACTATAGGCATTATAAGTTGTTGCAAGGTGCTAACAGGGGAACAAAATATTTAGTTTCTACCATAAAAAGACTGGTTTCAGAGAATGTAGATACCATACCAAGTATCACCTATAAATTAAAAATTCAACCTAGTTTTAGCAATATGCAAAATGGTATGGCAGCAATATCATCTCACAACCACAGGCATGCTTATCACTTCCATTTTTCTCACATTTCACGTCTACCCCTTCTTCCTCTTCCAACTTTCTGAAACGCTATATGCACAATACTCTTCTATTGTTCTTCACTCATTTAATGTAAATTTATTCTTTCAAACAAAGATATGAACCACATTCCTTGTGAATATTCAATCGAATTAAAATATTCACTCCCTAAATCACTTTTTTCGCAGGTTCTGTACTTTTAGGATATGCTTCAAACCCATCTTAACCTTCGGTTCCAAGGAAAATTTGTGGCTCATAATTTTCAGATTTTGTTTTGCAAACCCTCCTTAATTGGGGATGCTTAGTAAGTGAATCAAATTTATCCACTGAATTCTGTCCAGGGAAGTACATGATCATAGCTTTCTTGCTAACTGGAAAGCTATTATCCCTGCTAACAATAGAACTTGGAGGGATGGACAAGAGAAAGAATCAACATTGACATAATACATGAAGTGTCTGCCATATACTTGAACTTGTACACTCATGCTTCATATGCCAAGCACTTCACCATTGAACTAAGCAATAGCCTTTATTTTACTATTTAATTGAAGTTCATTGTGGTTAGCCGACCCAGAATAGTTCGGATTAGGGCTTTGTTGAGTTGAGTTGAGTAGAATTAAAGTTCATTTTGGTCTGCCCCTACCCAAATCTTACCATTAAAGGTGATTGAGTCAATCTTCCGAACTGGTGTAATTATTGATCCTCATGACAGATAACCAAACCATCTTTGTGGATTATATCGTAATTTATTTACAATTGGTGCTACCTCTATTGCCTTAAAGTTTTAACACCTTATTCATCTTTTTGCCTAATAAACATCCGCAAAACCCATATGAGATACAAAAGAATATGCAATTCTTTTTTTCAAATTACATTGGCCAGAAGATGTTAAAGCTGTATAGATTATTTGTATTGTGCCTACTGGGGGTTTGCTTTGTCATGTGGAATCCTCCATTTAATTGCAGGAGAAGATATCCTAGGGCCCTTCAGTTGCACTTATATTAATAGGTTATTTTTTGGTTGCTCTTCACTGAATCCCAAAGAGCTTTGGTGTATAAAACCTGTCTTTATCCTTCATCAAAATACATAGATTACGCAACATGCCAAAAGTTCTTGTCATACAAACATCGTCATCTCAATCTCTCTCTTCACATAATAATCAGGCCAAAGTAATGATATAGCTCACTCTTTATCAAACCTAAAAGTTGTTTAGCACATATTGATTTCAATATTTCACATAACAATCAATGATGAATAATTGTACAAGAAAAATAAAAATACCCAGGATTCATGTTGATTATATCGCATAGCTGGATGTTTATTTCCCAATCTGGAGCATTCAGCATATCACTTGTGGCCCTCTCAGCACAAGCTGCTGCATCATTAGCCATATCTGTCTACTGTCTATCCCTCCTCCAAAGTACCCCACCTTTGATCCTGCTAAAAATCACAAATACACCACCACGTTCTCCAATTCAAACATTCGCACCACACTGAAGTAAAAACACAAAGATACACAAATACAGATACACACACAATTGAATCAGAGCAATAACCCATCAGGCAATTGAGAAACAAGCAGAAATAAACTCTCGGAATATGATCAGAATCACA
Source organism: Ilex paraguariensis (assembly GCA_963454935.2). NCBI lineage: Eukaryota > Viridiplantae > Streptophyta > Magnoliopsida > Aquifoliales > Aquifoliaceae > Ilex > Ilex paraguariensis. Next base: position 14,676 of record CAUOFW020006679.1, on the reverse strand, counting down.
ATTAAAATTAATCGAACTAAAATTCATGAACACAAACCAAAACCAAACAAGAATGAGAGAAGCACAAAATATGAATCACCAGAATCATTATTAAAACTAATCACACTCCAATTCAAGAATACGAACCAAAACCCAACAAGAATTAAAGCTTCAAAATCCAAAAATTAACTGAAAATAACAACAACAACAACAACAACAACAACAACAACAAAACCCAGTAATTGACCGCCGAGGATTATGTTTTTACACCAACAAATTCCACAAGCAGCTTGAACCTCAAAAACCCAGTTCAGATAAAGATCAAAAAATGGAAGAATCTAGGAGAGACCAACCTAAGAAGAATAAGTCAGGATCCTTGGAAGATTACCTGTCAGAACGCCCACAGTCTAGTCCGAGAGAGAAAGTATACAGATATAACAATGCAGAGAGAGAAAACAAAGACAGGTATGTAAAGGGTCGAGTGGTTTTTCACTTTTTTCTTTGGGTGGTGGTCTGTCTTTGGTACATTTGGCACTTTTCTCTTTGCGTCAGCCTTTTGACATGTAATTCAATTGTCTTAATTAAGATTGCAACCTTAATAATCGACCAATCTTTTGACTTCAGCTGCTCCTGTAAGCATTAATCACTTTTCCAATTGTTTGACTTTTTGTTCTTGATTTGTGGGTAAATTGTGTGATTCGTAAGCGCGTTTTGAACGCCCACCCACCACTCTCTGACTCCAAGGGCCCTTGGCTTCTTGTGTGGAACACTTGATGTTGCTTGGCATTGACCAATTGGAGGGTCTGTCATCGGCTCAGACCACTAGATTCATCTAGAAAGTCACTTCTCCGAATCTCGTACGATGCAAATGTGACATCAAACCTGGATGAATCCGATGATGAATAGAAGAATTATGCCCTATTGCTTATTCTCAACCAAAATACACACTAGCTTTGTTATTGCGTAATCTGACAAAAAAAAAGTCAAAAATATCTGATTTTTTCCAGTATTTTCATGCGTCAAACTTATAAAAATATTGATAATTCTTAACCTCAACTCACTAATCAAATAAACAATTGATAATTCTTAACCTCAACTCACTAATCAAATAAACAATCAACAAGACATCGTCAAAAATTAGATTAGTTCTAATAGGTTTTGGTCACTAATGTCTTATCCTTATCGACCCTAGTAACAAATGGGACAACATGAGCCTGTCTAGACACCTCACGAAGCCGATTATACATAACTTATACACGACATAAGCAATACAAATATTAATAAGGATCGAATCAATTTTGACATGATATGACTTATATATACTATATTTAATATAAATTCAATAGGAAATTTATCTTACTGCTCTGTGAAAGCCCATTCTGACATGCAGTCCAAGAGGATTTGAAAGTATATTTTAGTTTTTTTTTTTTTAACTTTTGAAAATTTTTAATTATTGTCAAGTTTCAACAAATAGGGACCTTTTCCAAAACTTAAACTTTTATATAATTTATCAATCTTTTTAAAACTAGGGTTAATAGCATTTTTTATTTCTAAAGTATGCACATTTTATCAATTTGGTTCTTAAAGTATTGATTTTGCTAATTAAGTTCTTAATGTATATAATTTGTGTTTAAATGACCCCTACATTGACAGATTATTAAGTTTTTGACGGAATGACCATGTGTTTGGTACGTGATACAGTCTGAAAGAATAATATATGATCATTTCGGTCAAAAAACTTAAAGAATTGTTTGATTAGGAATCAAAATGACATGAATTAAAACTTTAGAGATTAAATTATCAAAATAAATATAATGAGAATTAAATTGATAAAACGGACATATTTTAGGGGCTAAAAATGGTATTAATCCTTCAAACTATCTCTCAATTTTTGGAGAATAGGTGAATCTCAAAAATTATGATAATTCGATTAATGAAATAAAAAGGCAGTCGTTCTCTTGAAGCATTAATTTGATTATATCATTAAAAAAAAGGGTAATTATGTGAATGACATTTACGACAAGGAGGCTCATATCATATTTTTTTAATTTTTATCTAATAAAAATGTGTTCCGTTTAAAGATTTCACACTTCATTATTCTTTTTTACTTTATCACTTTTTTCAATTAGCAATCGTAAATAATTCAACTCAAAATTAATGGTTGAAATGAATCATGGTATGATACTAACATCGGTATCATAGCCTTATCCATTCACAATATGTCATTACACATAATATATGATTATCACCTATGCTCTTCTCATAATGAACTTATCCAATGTTAGTGTGTTCATTACGTCTCACTTTGATTCTCGTTTTTTTCACTTGTGCCACTCTAAACCCTAAAGTTTTCAATTATGTTTAAAGTAAGGAGTAACATGTACTTAAAGGTATGGTGCAATGTGAATGGTTTTGAGATGGATATTGTTGGCCATTGAATGAGTTTATTTGATATCGTCGAATAAACTTATTGAAACATATCATGTTTTATATTGTAAAATGTCAAATCAATTATGGACATTTAAATAAGGAACGAAATATGTGTACTTTTAAGGATTAAAATATACACAAAATATCACTTTAGCTTCTTAATCACGTATTTGTCAATTACATCCCTATTTTTAAAAAAAAATACCAAGTGCACTTCAATTTAAACACACATCACCAATTAAAGTATTAGATAATTGAAAACTTTTTGAGGGGGGTAATTGGCAAATGTGACATTTCTCAGATTATTTAATGACACACAAGTCTACTTAGTGTAATGTAATACGGCATAATTAAAAAAAAAAAGGGACCAACCAAAGCGAGACATGACGTAAACTTGAAGGGCAAAAAATAGTTTTAATAAAAAAATTTAATAAGTCTTCCGTTTCTATTACAAGATCATTACTAATGGAATCCAAATGATTTCTGAATTGCTCAGAAAATCCTTCAATTGATTAAAATCTATTACTTGAATGAAACTAGATTTTGTGGAATTATATTAAATATTTGACAATACACTCCGTACCCTAATAAACAATCGATCTTTGTTTACCTTTCTCAACTATACATTGTCTAACCAAGTTAAATTATCTCTTGATACGTTCCCCAAAATATCTAATTGGGACAGATTCTTTTCCCAAGAGATCTTTGCGGAATTGTCACATATGAAATATTAAAGCAATTAGGTGTTACTTCAAAAATAATGTTGTGAATTAGTTCAAGACTATATACTTACCACAATTTTGCACCTTTTCATAGGAATATCAGATAGACTTTCTCTTCTAATTTTAAAATCAATTTCATTTTTTTTTTCTAATAACAAATACTATGTAGGGTGATTTCCAAACAATTTAACCATTTTGCACCAAATTGTTGTGTTGTCCGTCAAAATTTTCGACATTGTTAGTTCTTAATTATTTTAGAGTAACTTATAATTTATACCTTTTAAGTATGCAAATAATTTTTATTTGGTCCCTAAATTTTCAATTGATACAATTACATCTTCAAAGTTCTAACCGAATTTCAATCCAGCCATTCCATCCATATATTATTCATTTGTTATGACAAAAAGAACTCACATGTCTTGCCCATAAAGATATATTTTTCCAAGAAAAAACTCTCATATATACATTAATATTTCTCTATTTGTCTCACAATATCTCTCACAACCTCACTCTAAATATTATTTTTTTCGGGTTTATTATCTTCTTCTTTTTCTCAAAATTAAATGAAGTAAAGTAATATTTTCTAGCCTATATATAAACAAATTTTTCAGCGGATAAATAGACCTCTTGGTCATGGAAGACCATTCCGTCATAATGAATTGGTGAATTTTGATATAAGGATTAAATTAAAGCTCAATAAAATCTCTAAGATTTTGATTATTGTAATTAGAAATTCAAGCACCAAATAAGAATCGGGTGCATTCTTTAAGAGCGTAAATTATAACTTATCTTTCTTTTTAATGTTCAATTATGTATCTAACATATTCTCGAGAAAATATGTGAGAATAAGATTCACAAGCTCTTGGCCTTTTAACCAAATTTTGAATTAATTACTGGTGCAAAGTACAATTTTTACCTTACAAATTTTAAATATCTAATTTCAAAGTTATACCAAAAAGCTGCAACTTTAGAAAGAATTTATACACCAGGACTTGTAGTTGTGGGTCACAATCGAGCAACCGTGGCAAAACAGGTGCAACATGTGAAACACTGCGTACAACTGCCGGTGAGAATTTAATAAGTTTGTTATCTTTGATGATACATGATATTTTTCTATTCCAATAAAAAAAAAGTATAATTTAATAATATTTTTTAATACAAAAATAGAGGCATTGCAAGTTTTTTTTTCTTCTTAATCTAATCGAAAACTTTTCCAATCACATGCTACTTGGGCTCGAGGTTGCTATCCGAATGCGTATAATTACTTGTAAATTATGTATATCAAGTTAATTAAAATATTTTTTAGGAGAATTAATCTTAAGAACTTGAGGAAATTAACCTCTAGGACCTTGCATTTTATTACCCAGATAGGTTTACAAATGTTTCTCGGTATTACAAAAAATGAAAAAAAAAATGTAAATTTCTTATTTTCACAACACTATCTTTTTTTTTTCTTTTTTTTTTTATTTTTTGGGGAGGGAGAGGGGTTTTGAACCCTTGACCTAAGTTTTTACAATATAAAGAGTACCATTCGATCAAAAATCCATCGGTATTCACAACACTATCTTGGAGTCCAAGCAAAAGAGAAATGTTTGTAACATATTAACATTGTTTTTTATGATTGTATTGATAAATTCATAAATCTATAAATTTTGGATAAAGTAGAAAAGACAAGTTACATCATTTGGTCCTTATTATTTATTTATTTATTTTTTTCAACGTCAGTATTGTCATGTAACGTAACCGTTCAATAATAACTTAACGTCAATATTATCTAGTTATTTATTTATTTATCATTACGTAGCTATATCATGTGATGATATTAGCGTAATTTCTCACAGTTCTTTCTTTCATTTTTTCTTGGCAACTATCAGAAACATCAAGGGAAAAAATAGCAAATTGGAATGTCACAGTTCAATATAATTTGTTTTGGGGTAGAACATACTCAGTTTAGACTGTAACACCTTTGTCTGATAGTTGAAAAAGTGCATACCAGTCACCACCATTATTATTATTATTATTGGTTCAATGATCAAAGTTGTTTGGACTAATTTTATACGCACATCGACTAATTCCCTCCCCGATCACCAACATTATTGAGACAACATGAAAGACTCTAATACGAGGAAAATTAAAAGTAATATCAACAAAGACAACCTAGAAGTGAAGAGAACTGCAAGAAGACAAACAGAATGTCATGGTCTGTTGTTCCCGTGAAATGCCTAAGAAGATTAATTGCAGCTTCGATATGACTTTGACAAGGATTTTAAATAGAACAATGACTGAAAACATGAAGCCTTTGGAACCAAACACAGTGCTAGTCATCCAAATCAAAAGAGAAATGGGCTCGTTGGAAAAAAAAAATGGAGTGCGACCTGTAGAGACATAACCATAAGCAAGCGAGCTGAAGCATTTTTTTCTTTAAATTTATTAAAGGGTCATGAAATTTATTCTTCAAGCCAACCTGGTGCTAAAATTTTTTTATAACTCCGCCGGTGCCATTCTTATTGTTTTAGTTATTGCACAGCCAGTCCCAAGCACGGGTAAAAGGGGAGGGTTACTCACATAGTTTATATCTTGTAGTTTTATGATAAATTATGTCATTTTTTTCTTCTATGCTCACCATTCAATTATCAAGGAAAAGAACTCTAGACAGTAAGGTAACCTTGAGCAGGTTGACTTGGGATTATATTTCTAGAAACAGGTTAAGCATTGGTTAAATATAAATTACAAAATGCTTGTTATCTATGACTTTTTACAAGATATAAAAAGATTATTACATGAAATTTATTGAATAATTCATGTGTTTCATATTCACTTTTCTGGATCTCCTTATGTATTCAATAATACCATCAAAATGATAGAATCGAAATCCTTCAGGTTGGATCTAAATTACAAAATGTTAGTTATCTATGACTTTTAACAAGATGTAACTAGGTGAAGGATTATTACGAGCAATTTATTGAATAACTGGTTATTGCCTGTGTCTGAAGACACAGAGTAATAAAAAACAGTAAACAATAAATATATTTACATTTATATCCAAAATTAAATCACAAACATAGAGAAAAAATAAATAGATTTAAGCATCTGTTTGTCGTGGGGGTGAGAGATGGTGAGCGGCAGTGGTGGTGGTAGGAGACAGTGATGGTTGTGGTGGTGGCGGCAACAACGGTGGTGGTAGTGTTAGCGGCGGTGACGACGGTGGCGATGGTGGCGGGAGTGGCGGTAGTTGTGGTACCAGCGGTGACGGTGGCAGCGGTGTTGGTGTTGGTGTTGGTGGTGGCGGCAACGGTGGTGGTAGCAGTGACAGTGGCGGCGATAGTAGCGACGGCAACAACGGTGATGGTGGTGGTAGTGGTGGCGGCGACGGTATTGGTAGGGATAGTGGCGGGGCGGTTTCAAACACTATTTGTTTTTTAAAGTATTTATGAAAAATAATTTCTAAAAGTACTTTTAAAAAGTCACTTCAAACACACCCTTAGACCCCCTATTTTTTTTTATTAAATTTAATATGTTAACATTAGCCGTTAGATTAATTTTAAAATAAAATTTAAAGCAATCTCAACCGCAAATAGTAAAAGTCATTTTGTTTATCTTTTGAAATTTGAATTGTAAACAACTTTATTATATAAATTTACTAGTTATTGTTTGTGCGTGAAGGTACAGAGTAATAAAAAATGGTAAACAATAAAAATCAAATCACAAACATAAAGAAGAGATAAAAGAATTTAAACATCGGTTTGTAGTGAGGGTGAGAGGTGGTGGTGGTAAGAGACAGTAATGGTTGTGGTGGGTGACAATGATCGTGGTGGCGTTAAGGGCGGCGACGGTGGCGGCAATAGGGGTGGTGGTGGAGGCGACGGCGGTAGCGGCAGTGGTGGTGGCAACGACGGTGGTGGTGGCGACGGTAGCAGTGGTGGTGGTGGTGGTGGTGGTGGCGACAGTGGTAAGACGATTTCAAACACTATTTTTGTTTAAAATATTTATGAGCTAATTTTTAAAATTACTTTTAAAAAGTCACTCTAAACACATTCTTAGGAGCATATTTTTCTTATTAAATTTAGGGTGTTAATATTAGCCGTTAAATTAACTTTAAAGTAAAATTTAAAGTGATTTCAACCGCAAATAGTAAAAATCATTTTGTTTATCTTTTGAAATTTGAATTATAAGCTACTTTATTATATAGATGTGTTTCATATTCATTTTTTCTAGATCTCCTTATATATTCAATAATACCATCAAAATGATAGAATCGTAATACTTCAGGTTGGATAGTTTTTTTTTTTTTTTTAAGAAAAGAGAAAAATTTTATTGAATGAAACAAAGAATTACAACAATCAACCAAATGAAAAAATTCAAAATACATCCAAGGCTTTAGCCCTTCAAAATTCCTTAGAACCAAATTTTACTACTTCCAAGAAACCAATCTCCAGCCAAGAAAAAACAGAGGCAGCAAACCTCTGCATTCTTGCAGCAGGCAGTAGAGTCTGATTCCACAGCAGCAGCATTCTTCCAGTATTAATCCACTTCATACCTGCTGACCACCAATCACAGTCTTCTTCATCCTTGCAACAGGCATTCCAGACTGGTCCTGCTGTAAAAGCAGGCTTCCAGCCAATGGCAGAATACCACTGACTGAAAAATCAACATAAAGTCCAGCTTGAACAGCAAAAGAAGCCAGAAAATCAGCAATTACATTCGCTTCCCTATAAACTTGCCTTAACTGGAACTGAAGCTTACCAAGCTCCCTCCAAATCTGCTCCAATATTCCTTTAAGTCTCCAAGGAACTTCTGCCTTCCCCCTAACCATCTGGACCAGCACTTGAGAATCAGACTCAATGCAGAAATTATAATCCTCCAATCCATACTGTCTGATTAATTTCAAACCATCCAAGAGAGCTAAACACTCAGCTCTCATGTTGGAACCTTCACCATAGTAAGCAGCAGCAGCCAAAACCACATGCCCCTTCAAATACCTCACAACCATCCCACCTCCAGACAAACCACTACTCCCTTTGGAAGCACCCAAGGATCAAAATTTCGTTTCGAAGTACCGTTTCGGTCAACTCAAAAATAGAAACGTTTCGGAAACATTTCGGAAACGCAGAAAAAATATAGAAACGCATAGAAACACAAATACAATCCATTAATTTATAAAAATATGCTAAATAATTGATTAATTCAATATATTTATTAGGTTAACATCAATTTATACAAGAATAAATTTAAATTTGAGGGAAAAAAATGCTTGACATGAGGCGAAAGTCACTTAAATTAGTTTCAAACACTTAATTTTTATGAAATAAACACATTTTTACATAATATTAAGGTCTTATAATACACATGAAATGCTAATGAGTACATACTTACATGGTTACATCCATCCCCCTGTGGAGTGTCGAGCAGGCTCATACATCGGTGTAAGCTCTGGATAGTTACTTAGAGAAACTCCATATGTGACATAAATATGATGACAATAGTTACTCCAAATCATATTATTACGGTAATATTATCCAATTAATAATACTAATAATGAAGGGTATCAAATTAAATTAATGATACTCATGTATACTTAAAAATTAAATGTAATTACAGTGGGTATTAAATGTAATTACAGTAGGTATTAAATATAATTACATTAGGGTATTAAATGTAATTGTTAATACTTATAACAAAAAAAAAAGCAAAAAACTTGCACAGCAGTAAGATATTAAATATAATTACAGTAGATATTAAATATAATTATAATGGGTATTAAATATAATTATAGTAGGGTATTAAGTTTAATTATTTATTCTTATAACAAAAAAATTATAAAAGACAGAAGAGCAGTGAGAATTAAATGTAATTATAGTGGGATATTAAATATAATTATAGTGAATATTAAATGTAATTACAGTGGGTATTAAATGTAATTATAATGGAGTATTAAATGTAATTATTCATAATAAACCGAATATATCACTGTTTTGTCGAAACGGTCCGAAACAATGCCGTTTCGACCAAAACGGTCCGAAACAGTACCGTTTCAACCGAAACACTGGAATTTTGTGATTCAACTACTGTTTCGTTTCGGAGTGTTGAAATTCCGAAACGTTTCAGACGTTTCGGATGTGTCGACACGACATTTTGATCCTTGGAAGCACCATGCACATTAAGCTTCATCATACATTCAGGTGGAGGCTCCCATTTAATCCACTTTTCTCTGGTCACCACAGAAAAGGGAGATCCAATCTTAACCTCATGCAGCCATTCCTTTCCCCTATAATCATCCCCTCTCTTAGGCTTAATCATAAAAGCCTGCCACCTTAATGCACTAACCACCTGAAAATATAAGGCATATGCATTTAATTTCAACCCCTCAAACCTTCTTCTACACCTCTCCTTCCATAATGCCCAAAAAATCAGCATAGACACTCCTCTAATCAAACAATGACTCAGAGAATGAGCTTTAAAACTCCTCAACAATCTCGGAAATCTGCACATGGCAGATTCTCCTACAAGAATCTCAAAACCCATAACAGCAGACACCCTTCTCCACACAGCAAGGAGCAACTAATAAACAGGTGGGAAGCACTTTCCTCCTCCTCACAACAAAGACTACACCTTTCAGGTTGGATAATTAACCACAATTTTGTGAATAATAACTAACATTACTTGAGCAACATATAAAATAACCCATACACAACAATATTTCATTCAAACATTCCTTCCATGGAACTACAATCATAAATTTTATTGCAGGTTATATATAAATTTCGTTTACAACACACATCCATGAGAGCCAAAACTCCAAGCCTAAGGTTTTTTACTGTCAATACATAAATATCAATAGCCTTGGATATGTATCTCATACGAATCAATTCTGTACTTTATATTTCAAAATTCTAGCCCAATAAGTCTCTTGAAACTTTGAAGCTATATAGCATGGCAAAAAACCTTGATCCTGGGTGTGGGTGGCGTCAAAAACTTAAGTGGCCACTTGTGAAGTTCATGCAGAAGCAGTTAGAAGAACAATTTGAACTGAAAATTTTCTGCATATTACTAAAATAAAAATACTAATATGGTTGCTCAATTTTAACGGAACATATGATTGTTCATCACAACTATTTTCTAAGCCACATCCAAGTTGTTAATGTGGATATAGAAAAGGGAAAAACAACATGAGTGGAAGCCTTTACAAATGGTGTTCATAAAATGTAAATGTTTGTACCAGTTTATGATGGAAAGCACAAAAGTCTCGAATAATTTGAGAGATTCATTTCCACAAACTAGAAGATCTCCTATAATTTTACAAAATACTATTCATACACTAAAAGATCTGGATTTCTCGGCTATGAGCTTTATCAGTGGTCACAACAGCTGTACCTAACCAACAGATCCTTCAAGCTTCAAGCTCATGAGCTGGTTCACTTCAGCACCAAATTCATCAGGTAGCTCGTTGAAGACATCCCTGCAAAACCCAGAAATCATGGCAGCCATGGCTTTTTCATAGTCGATCCCTCTCTGCTGGAAGTAGAACAGCTGATCTTCACCAATTTTGGAAGTGGTAGCTTCATGCTCAACACGGGTTGTGTGGTTCTTCCCCTGTGAAAAAATGAAAGCAACAAACAAGAGTCCAACAGAAGTCCCTCTTTATATAGACAATTGAGTAAAAGCAAGGTGCATTGACCAAAAGAAATTGTGTTAAATACTGAAAAAGCAATCTTGACAACATCCGTCAGCCCAATTAGTAATCTCAACCGCAGTTTTCTATATTTTTCCCTCATCATTCATATTTGTTTCCCTAAAATAAAAAAGAATCTACACAAATCATAAATTGGAGACACTGGCAAAAACACCTACAGGGAAATCGGCATATGATGGAAGATAGTAAATAGATAAGCAAGGAAGTGAATGAACAGATAATTCCAACATGTATGCCTAAACACGATAGATTATTTTCTACGCAAAATCAAGTTATCATTTCAATGATGATTTCAACTTCCTTCAATGCTTATATGATTATCAAATTACAAGCATCTCTATAGTGACGTTTCTCGGACAGGTTAAATGGGTAGGCAACGTACTCAATGCCTTAGTAGCTTGTTGACCCTGCATGGTTTGGCCAAGACATTCAATGGTCATAATTTTATCATCAATTATCCTAACTCTAGGCACTCAAAATTTTCCACATCTATACTACTTTAAAATATCAGCATATTTGAAAAGAAAAAAAATTTCTACTTCTACCCTTCAAAATCATAGCTATGTCATTTTTATCCCTCAAAATTAAAGGTGGCGTAAACCTTTTTTCTCAATTAAACCTATATCATCACACTGCCTCCTCAAATTCTGATGTTACAATTATTTATTCTCTTCCCTTCCCTGCGTATTCAGGAGTCTGTGAAGACCAACCAGCCGCACGATCCTCTCTTCAACCAGCCACACAAGCCCTCTCTGCATCTTCCCCCCTGAGTCTCCTGTGTATTCATCTCTCCCCTTGCGTATTCTAAACTCTTAAAAACAATCAGGTGAAGAGTTACCCATCAATTCATCTTTTCTTAACTACCCAACTTCTCTGTTTTTTTTTTCTTAATGCCTTTTCTGTGGCTATACAGATTCCAATAGTTAATTTGCAAGATTGCAGTGAATGCACCAGTAACCGATTAGAATAGCAAGAGTTTCAATTTTGGAAATTTTCCACCTTTTATATTCAGCATTGTTGTCAGTTCACTCACTTCTCCTTCCCTTCTCTCTCTTAGACGCACACAAATTGTCTTGCTGAAAAAAATTGTGCAACCATTGTACTGCTTCCACAGGTACTAAATTTTTGCTATAAATCTTTTCCCTATTCTCTGTCTGGCCTTTTCATACATTGGTTTTGTTTCCCCTCTGCTGTTTTATTTTTTGTTCTTTCATTGTCCTTTATGTACTCATGTTTGATTGGTTCATATGAATAGGTTTTGGTATTTTTATAATGTTTGTACAACTAAAGAAGATAACTACAGTAACATGGCTTATGTTTAGGTGGGATTGGGCTGCCCTTACAGACAGGTTACACAACTATAGTGGCAGAGTTTAGTGGCTTGCTTTCTATTTTTAATTCAACAGTATAGGCATAGCAGATATGATGATGTTTGATATTTAGACAGCTTAAATTCTTTAGAATACCTGAGGATACTAATCAAATGGCATGGAGCAGTTATTTTTTGTTCCTTAAAGGTATTAAAGTGATAGCATTGATTGTGCTGGAATGTCCTTGCTGGATCTCATCTATCCTTAAAGAGTTTTTTTTTCCTTTGAGTCTATGTTTGGACATGAATTCTCTTATTGTTCATTTACATTGTTCAGGAGATAATCCTTAACAATTTCTAAGGATTTTATGGTTGGAAAACTTGCTCTTATTCCTAACGAATATCCAACTTTCAATGATTGGGAGGTTCATCTGGAAACCATATATCCTGAGGTTTCACAACTGCATTTGAGATTAATTTGCAGAAATCCTTGATTGCAATGATGTCACTATAAAAAAATATGTAACCATATATATTCGTGATGATACTGATGAACATGTACCAATGACACTCTTTACTTTCAAGTTAAGATTAAAAGATTTAAATTCTTAGAGATGAGGGGTACTGACAAAGGACCTTTGAGGAGTTTATGTGCACTCCCTGCATTTTGGGTGTGTGGCCTCTTTCATTTATGTAACAAACTGCTTTAATGTCTTAATTATTGGAACATTTTTTTGATCTTTTGCAAATATTTGTATTTTTGCAGGCTGTTATACCAACGCAACCACCATTGTTGTTTAGTTTGTGTTAAATACTATTATTAATGCTTAGTTCCTTCCTGAGAATTAGTTCACTATGATGTTAAAAATTTCAGGTGGGTCAATTATAAGATGAGATTTTCTTACAAAATGTTCTGCACATGACAGCTGATTAGACCTCGGAAGAAGGAGAGCTGTTGAGGAATAAGATAATCTACCCATATTGAGATGGGCCATCCGAAGGCCGGTACACTTAATTATACTTATTACTGTTTAAGTCCATCAAGGAAAGTATTTTAAAAGAAGTCTAATAGTGAGAAAAAAAGACTACGCTATCCTTCAAAGAAATACTCTAGCTGTCTAACCGGATTAGGAAACACATAATCCCATCTTTTTTATTCACAGCAAAATAAAAATTCCCATGAACCCATTCACTCATTTAACGTTAGAGAGAGTTTTTTTTTTTGCTATGACTTCTATTCGGTCATGCACAATTCTCACTGGTTTTACTTTTTTTTTTTTTTTGAAAAAGTGAAATTTTATTCCATGAAACAAAATTTACAAGAAGCAAATAGGATCAAACCAAATTGGCTTAATTCTTCAATACACTCTATAATCCAAAAATTTACATCAATGAAATTTCAAAAATCTCAAAATTGCAAAAAGGAAATTCAGATAAATTTCCTCTTCTTCCTCAGCAGCTAAAGCACTTGCTAGTCATACAATAACAGCAGCCTTGCCTGCACAGACTGCTCTTGGATAAAACCAGATCAGACTCCAATTCAGAGCTCCAATCATCTCCAGCACAGCAGCATATCGGCACTGCAGCACCATAGCTCAGCAGCTTAACAATGCAATATGGCAAAGCTGCACAGCAGGTAGACCAATGCAGTCAGCACCTCACAGCACCAGCTAAGCACTTTACTTGCTCTATCCAACACCAGTATCCTCCTTATACTCACAAACCAACTTCTTCTTAGTACGCAACACAGGGAGTCCCCTACTATCCTGCATCAATACCATTCTGACTACAGCAGGCAGAAAACCAGCACTAGACAGATCAGAAGAACTTCTGTCCAGTACTGCCTTATTAGCTAGGCAGTCTGCTACCATATTTGACTCCCTACAAATATGCCTCAGCTGATACTCCAAATTTCCTAGTAACATCTTTATTTGATCTAAGAATCTCAAACAATGCCATGCACAGCCACCTTTCCCCAACATAGCATTTACCAAAACAAGGGAATCTGATTCAATTAAAACTTTATTCCCCTCCAAACCATATGCCTTTAATAATTCCAACCCATCCAGAAGAGCCCTAAACTCAGCCACCATTTTAGTTGCCTCCCCATAATAAAAGGAGCCAGCTAATACAACAACACCCCAGTCATTTCTCAGCACAACACCTCCACCTGCAGGCCCTGGGTTCCCCTTTGAGGCCCCATCTACATTAAGCTTAAGCTAACCACACCTAGGCCTTTCCCAACAAATCCACCTAGCAAAAATCTCCACATGAAAAGACACCTTAATTTTGAGCCAGTATAAAAGACCCATATCAGCTCCAAATCCTTTACCTTAGCTTTTACATTTCTCCCTTGATATCTCAAAATACTACAGATTTTAAGATAAATGGAGAAAGAGTTTAAACAACCTTCCCCTGCCACCCTTCTACACCTCTCTTTCCAAACCTACCAATAAACTAACAATGGCATGCTTCTGACTAAACCATGAACAATAGATGACTTCTTAAAGATCCTTCCCAATCTTCTAAATCTTACCAGTGGGCCC
>CAUOFW020006678.1:0-23266 GCA_963454935.2 Ilex paraguariensis | reverse complement strand
TTCACTTCTTCAAAACCCTCACACCACCATTACAGCACAACACCACGGCAAACCACACACCACCACAAACACACTCCTCAAGACCCCCCCAAACTCAGCCATACCAAACAATTAACCCAAATCAAGCTCAAATCTCAAACCCGTTTCAAAATCCAAAAAAACTCATTAACTTTAAAACACAAATTCATGAATTAATACCAAACAAATCAAAATCTAAATACATAATTGAGTTCCTAACATCTATATTAGGTTGTGAGTATACTAGTAGTCTCTGCAAGAAATCCGAAAATTCAAAGTCTACACTCTCTCTCTAACTTCTCTCTCTCCTCTCTCTTTTCCCACCGAATCTTTATCCATTTATTCCCTCCCAAGCAGCTCACTCAACTCTCCCCAAGTAGCTGGGTGTCCTCCATGCAGCCTGGCAAGCCTCCATCAGCCACCTTGCATGTGTAGATAAGTCTTGAAACTTCAATGGCAGTTTGGAAATTTCCCTATTTTGTCTAACTTTGAAAAATAATAAAAATATATTTTTTTTCACAATCACATATATTAAATCAAGCATTTATAAAATTATCTGTTAAATTTTTGGATTGCGAATTGACCTCTAATTTGATCCGCTAATGCAACTCCTGCATTCCTAATTCAATGATACATACTAATTCTACTTCGTCCATTTGTGCTTCCCGACTCATTTCTTTTTCACCAACCACATTCTTACACCTAGCAGACCTCCTAACCGCACACACCCAACGATTTCTAATTACCGAAACTCGGGTTATTACAATCTATATTTCAGACGAATGGAAGGTTTATATCATTGAGATCTACTTAACATGTGCTTTAGAGATTTTTGTGCATATACTACCAGGTTCAAATTTTACGACACTATTTTTTTCCCAACCCTTGGACCTTCAATGCAAGACTCCAAAATTCTAAATTATTTGTTGTATAGAATTTGTGGTGAAGGAGCTAAGATTTGTGTCATTTTCAATCGAAAAGGCCAAACAGTTTGCATTTTCTAGGAATCGAAATAAAGTTGAGTTTAAAAAATAAAATTCCACTGTTTCCACCAAAACCTAATGAAGCACAGGGATCATAACAAAATACATCAAAACAAAACGAAACAAGGTTTTTTTAAAGGACTTCAATCAGGAATCTCTAATACCTTTTTAAGAGAAGGAAAAAAAAACCATGTGCAACATCATACGTGTACCCGTTTTTTCAAAAAAAAAAAAAATTCTTTTCCATTGTGTTTCCTAAACATCGTCGAAATGTTTATGCTCCCAAGACAACTGAAACTACAAACCAAAATATAGTTAGCCCTTTGTGGATAACAAATGTTAACAATTCTAGCAAGTGAATCACTTGCAAAAGCAAGAAAGTTCCAATACTCAACGAGTCCTCCAAGCCTACAACCTTTCCTTAGCTTTTTCAAAATCTAAACCTACAAGTTCCCTAAAACATTTATCAAGAACCAAAAAAAAAATATTTTAAAAGAAAACAAAAGAAATGTAACAATTTTCCTGATTTTCTATAGACTAACTTGGACTCTAAATCTACAAACTTCTGACTCAATGCTAAAATTTGAACCAAAAAATGACCCATGGGTCATACTATAATAGTTGTGATGCACAGACCCATTATTTGCCCTCATGTATCCGTGTCCAACACGTCTGAGAAACGGACACGTCCCGGACACGAGGCAGATACTCAAAAATCAGTGTCCAAATTTTTTTTTATTTTTTTGAAAATCGAACATGTTCCGGATATGTTTTCTCCAACCAACCAATCTTTGGTTGATCACAACAGTTGGGGTCGATAAAGACAGACAACAAAGATTAAAGAGAAGAGAAAAGGAGTCATCTCCGGTGATTACAGACAACAACGGTTGTTCACATCAGCAGTCATCTTCGGCGATCACCTGCCATCTTTACAAAAAAAAAAAAGGAAGATTACTGAGAAGAGAAAAGGAGAGAGATGTTGCAGATGTGTAGGTGTATTTGAGAGAGAAAGAGATGGGTGAGGGGGGCAGATCTAGTTTTTCTTTTTTTTTTTTTTGGGAAAGTGGCAGATATTTTTTTTTTCTTCTAGATTATTGTGTTGCTTAAATCAAGTCATTGCCATGTGGAATGTCATTATTGGTTTTCTCAGATTTTTGCCTTATCTCCTTATCAACTTGAAAATATCAAATGTGACCCAAATTAAATGAGAACTTAAAACTTGTACATTCCATTGAATAGGCTAACTTAATAATTGATCTATTTTATGGGTCTTTTTTTTGTCCAATAAAATTAATGAGTGAATTAAAATTAGACAACATTTGGGCTAGATTTATTTATTTACTTAGGCAAAAAATATGTATAAAAATGTGTATTGGGTCAAATTTATGAACTATTAGTCATATAAAAATTAAATACATATATTTATTCAACGTGTCCGTGTCCTGCTTTTTTGAGAAATAACATATTCGTGTGTCCGTATCGTGTCGTAACTGTGTCTCGTGTCCATGTCCATACTTCTTAGTATAATAGTATAATATGTTCCAGCAAACTTGGAAATTACAAAAATACCTCTAATCTAAATATATATCAAAAAGACGTATAAAATACGAATGCTAGCAAACCGACTTCTAGTAACTAAGATATAAGACAACACTAGACCCACATATAATTATGGAAGGTTCCATGTGGGGCTCTGTCTTCATAGCAAGTCAAACTCTATAGTTTGTTATGAATTTGCCTTTTCCTTGAATATCTTACATACTCCATCACCTGGTTTTGGACAGGAAAGATCAAAAACCTTTATTCCCCATGGGAAGACTTCTTCTATTGGCCACTGATAATGGTGACCATCAACTTTAAACTAGTGGAAAACAGTAACAAAGTGATCCCAAAGCATAGCACGTGATGTTAGACTTGGCTCAATATTTTTCCGCGGCATTGCCTTAACAAGAAAACATAAATGAAAATTTTAAAATTAAAGTTTGCAAAAGACAATTGTTAGGGTGATTCCCCTGTTATGGGGTGAGGAAAGGATAACTGGATACAGGCCTGGTATCCTAATATAGGATGCTGAGAGGGAAAGAATGGGTATAGTTTTGACCTACATGATTATTTCCATGAAATGGCTACCCTCCAACTTGAACCCACGATCCTATGCTCTGTACTAAGCAATGACACCTTATAATACACACTACATACCACTGAAATTAACATTCTAAGATAAAAAGAATAACAGTACCTGAGAGTATAAACAGATGATACAAGTTGCAAGGGACTGGCTTGGAAGATTATAGTCACTGAGATATGTCTAAGAGCTTAAGTATGACTTTAGTTCAGTAGTTCAAATCCTAACACTATTGAGAGCTATTCTTGAATGCACCGGCCTTCCTTCTAGCTCTGTGGTTGAGGAACTCAAATTTCAACCACTTAGTTGTGGGTTCAAGGGCTGGTAGAGAGAGAGAGAGAGAGAATAGAGAGATTCTTGAATGCATAAACTTGAAAAAGTACTTAAAATCACTGTCACGTGTTTGTAGCATAATTATTCACCACACTAAAATGCAATTTCACGCTACTATTGTACTAATTATTATCCAGACTACTATTGCAATTTCATAATTAAGGGCTAGAATTTATTATTTATGTAAAACTCCATGAGAAATCAATCAATGATGAACAAAGATTTGCAGCATTGAAAGTCCTAACTGTAATTGTCTTCATTTCTTTCCTTTTTTTTTTTCTCATCTTCATTGTGTAATCTCCCTTAGAATTTCTTACCAAAGAAGGCCATTTTTTCTACTTAAAAAAAAGCTATATAAATCCATATAGAATCCCAAATGTAATTCCACAAACCTAGCATAAAGACCAGAATCAGAGAGCAGAATTCCAGAATGATCCTGCATAGGTACCATATTCCCAATTGAGCAATCCATATGGCAAATCACCATTATTCTAGTAGCTTAGGGTAACAGTTTCTGGGCATTTAGATTGATCGTGACAAGGATTATGGTACTTGAATTCCAAACAACTCTGCATATCATTATTAGCTCATTATAATCAAACTTATTTGGTTTACCATCAAATAGAGTTCAACAGTTTCACAAGATAAGCAAAAGAGACAAATATACCATTGACAACATAGATGAGTGTGCAATACTTACTACAAACAAATGCATGTTTCACTATGGTACTTATGAAATATTTCATGCTGAGAGAACCTTGTAGAGGAAGAAACTATAGATGCCAAAAACAGACAGGATTTATAAATTCTATCACTGCTATGAGATAGGAAAACATGCCTGAAAACCGTGAACAAAAACAACAATCTTCAAAATACGACCATTCTGTCGGGTTACACCACCAGATAATTTGTTCATTGACTTTGAGCTAAATCCAGAAATTATGCTATGGGTATCTTGCTGGTCCAAATGGCTGAAATATGAATTTCCGCTGGTTGCACGCAGTGGAACATTCCCAACACGTTCTACAATTATAATGGGAATGCATGATGGATCACCAAATATATGCATGTCTTGAATTGATCGACTGTTGATCTGCAAGTAAGTAGTACCTATTGATAAACTCCATTATAAACGAAGATTAACAATGTAGCACTCCATACAAAAGCATGAACACACCTTCATTTGTGCAATACTTCGCCGATGAAGCTCAGCACGCATAGCTGCAGTCTGGGCAGGCTGCACAGTACACAAGCATATAATCAAGGTCAAAAAAACATGTAAAGAACATGGCAGCTCATTATCAAAAGCAGCATGCAGTAGCAGACTCTTAATTCAACCTAAAGCTCAAGTGAAAAAAAAAAGAGCTTTTATGCTTAGCGAAAGTAAAGCATACAAACAGTTACAAGAGTTAATGCAGTTACATCATCAGCTAACTTCCTCAGAACAGGTGCTTTCCCACGAACACCATGGTATGAAGACTCATCAACCTCGCTAATTATGTACTGGTGAGGCATCTCCACCTTAGTGTAGACCATCCATATTGACCATTCAGCTCTTCGATCATTGGCCCATGCATCACGCAGAACTTCCAGAACCTTTGTTTTGTTAGCCCTGGAGTAAAGTAAAACATCACATTTGAACTTGAGTAAAATGGGGTAAGCCAAGTTCTGTACCAGAGTCCAAAGGTTTGAGTCAGTAATTTACACTTTCAAGGAACAGACATAAAGACGCAGCTTCTATTGTTACACTGGGTTCCAGTAGAAACAGTCCTCAGTTTTTCCTAGATTCAGGTGTAATGTGATGTGCATCTTGTAGGTGTGCAACCACTAGATTATACTTTCACCATTGAAAAATGACTTCCTAAAACTGTGAAGGTTCTTCGAAAGGTTTATAGCCCAAAAAAAGGCAAGATATGTTTCCATTAGTTGCAAAATTTCCAACAGAATAAACAAGTCAACCTCCAAGTCTGTGAATATTGAGCCGGTATATTCTGATTAGTAATCAGATTAAGAAACGTGAACGTTATTATAGGAGACAGATACGAAAAGAATAGTTTGATTCTGAAATCAGTTGAGAAAGAATCAGCTTTCATCACGAAATAAATTCAATAATGGAAACCACAAAGGCTGAAACAAAAATGCAAATATCAAAGCATTCAAGCACCGTGATGAATGTTGTCTCCTACATCTACCATTGGGGACCACCATCTCTTTCTTTCTCCAAATCATTATTCGAATTTTAAGGATGTCAAAAATATCATGCAACACGAGGAATACATGCATTATGTACATGTCCCCTGTTATACACTGTAGGAACGAAACATCTAAACTCCACTAATGAATATGAATCCTGACAATATGTATGTAAGCACTAGCCATTCCCCTTAAGTGATGCATTGCACTTGCCCTCCAATGCTTAAAAAAAATGGAGGTGCTGCATTTTAGCCACCCTTGATGCAATGAAAAACATGCAAGTGTTCTCGCGTCTATCTGCACGAGTGCAGGTAAAGAAGTTAGTTGAGGATATTAAATTTAGATTAATGACCTAAAATTTAGGGACAGTAAAATATTAATGAAAGTCGTCAATATAGCATGCTTAGAGAAAGCTAAATGGGGAGGAAAAATAGGGAAATATAGTCACAAACTATATGGTACTGGAAAAGGTAGATCTGAAGTTAGAATAACAGTAGACAAAATCTTAAACAAGAAACGGTATCTATTATTAGAAAATGAGATAGAACAATAGTATTTAAACTGGTAATAGGAGAAAATACTATTTTATTTCCTAGTGCTTATGCACCTCAAAACATATGGATGAACGAAATACATATTTGGAGAGGGTGTACATTGGAAGAGATTTTAATGGTTATAAAAGAAAAACACTTATTATGAAAATTAGAGGTGAACATTTAAGAACCTTTAAAAGAAGATTAAGAGTCCATAAATTTTCCTCTAACTAGACATGTGGACTGTTTATCATGTAAGAACTATAACGTTATTTCAGGAGAGAGCTTGAACACCAAGCATAAGATGATGATATTAGACGTATGCATTAAAAATCGTTTAAGATGGGGAAAAAAGGTTAAAAATCCAAGAACTAGATGATCAAACTTAAGAGAAAAAATAATTCCTTTATTTAAGAATAAAATGTTAAAAAACCGAAATGTAATTTAGAAATTAATGATATGTCGAATACAATCATAGAACGTATTAGAAGAATATCAATAGAGATTCTTGAAGAATTAGAAGATAATAGACAATTCAGTAAATAAACTTGGTGCTGGAATAATGAGATGGCACCAAACAATCCAGTAAATAAACTTTCACGTTTCTTAGACTACAGTAAAAGCAAAAAAGAGTGTTACAAGACATGGAAAAAAACTAAAAATAAATAAAGTTTTAGACAATATGAACTTGCAAATAAAGAAACTAAAAATATGGTTAGAAAAGATCTTAATTATCTGTTAGATACAAAACATGGACAAAAAAGTATATACTGACTTGTTAAATTAAGAGAAAGAAAACTAAGGATTTAACATTATTAAATATGGATAGCACAAGTTATTGTTCAAATCAGAAAAAGAAGAACCTAAGGTTTTCTGTGTGGGTCATGTAAGATTGTGGAAGAAGCTAAAGGACATTTTTTGTCTTTTTCGTATATTATATGGGCATTTTGATCTTTTTAGCATCCACATTTCGGCGGGAAACATTTTTGGTCCAAGTCAACTCACAAAATAGAAGTGTATCTCACACTTATAATTAGTTTAGACGAAACTTGTATTAATAACACTTTAGTCCAAAATAACATGGGGTTATGTGATAATTTTTTAACTATAGGGGGTGAAGTGCGAAACGGCCAAACTTACCCCTAAATACAGTAAGAACAAGGATTAAAGAGTGTTAGCACAAAATGAAAATTTAATAAAGGGGAAAAAATTATTGAGAAGTTAGATAACAATCTTATAGGGAACTTGTGTGTTGAAGAATATAATAAACAATGTGTACTTGCAAAAACAAATTTTTTCCCCGGAAAAACTTTAGGACCTGATGAAATATTAATTGAAGTATGAAAGTGTTTAACTGATAGTGAGGTAACTTGACTAACTAAATCATTTAATAGGAACACAGGAACCAAGAAAATAACCGATGGGCGGAGAAAGAATATTTCAGTACCAATATATGAAAACAGAGGGCACATTCAAGGTTATACAAATCATTGAGGTATTGAATTAATGCATCATACAATGAACCTTTTAGGAGAGAGTGATCGAGAAATAGTTAAGACTCGAAACAGCAATATCCCATAGCTAGTTAGGATAAAAATTCTTGGAAGATCAACAATAGGAGCATATAAATTTAAGAAACCAATGGGGAGGCAGATAGAGAAAAAGAAAGATCTTCATATGATTCTCATAGACTCAAAGAAAACCTTTAATACAGTCCTAACCATTTGAATTCGACATCTGACTATGAAGTTAAGATTGGTCAAAATTAGAAAAGCTCTATTCAATTACATGTCCCAACCTAAAAGAGGTATCAAATACTAAGTGTCATCGTGTTGCAAAGGATGGACAACCATAATTAGTACGTGGAGGATGAATTTCAGCATGTAAAATATATATAAACTTTGCAAATGTAACATCACCATACAATGTTAAAGTTAATCAAAATTTGGAACCTCTATTTAATTAACTAGTGTGGCCAAAAACTAGAGATGACAAATACTAAAGCATCATCCTGTTGCAAAGGATTCAACATCAGTTAATAGATATAATGACATTATCAAGGATATATATGAGGGTAGAGTGACTTTAGTGAGAACTGGAGAGACTAGTGAATTTCCAACCACTGTAGGTTTATTACCCAAGTCCAACTTTAAGACTTTATTTTTTTGCTTTGGTCATTGATGAATTAACTAGACACACCCAAGACGAGATTTCATTGTGTATATTGTTTGCAAATAATATTTGAAGGTAGCCAAGGTCTAAAGAGCAAGATATTACTGAGTGAACACTCTAAATATTGGGGCCAACTATTCACAGTGATAAAGAAATTGTAGACGATGTTAATCATAAAATTAAAACAATATCAACTGAGGAGAGAAAGGGCATATGATGTGATCGACAACTACTTCTTAAGCGAAAGAGTAAGTCCTAAAAAACAACCATAAGACCTGCAATGCTTTATGGTATGGAGTGTTGGACGATTGAGGGTGTTAAATTAGATGTATGGTAAAACCAGTGTTGTGAAAAGCAAGCCAAGGCGAGAAGCGAAGCGAGGTGACCCTATGTCATCTTAAACAAGCCAGACGAGGCTAGGCGAGGCGAGAGAAAACCAAACAAAAGCGAATAAGCGATCACTTTAGTGAACTTTTAATTCTACGTCCTCTGATTCTTCTCCTTCTCGTCTAATTTAGCCCCTCTTCTTATGATTTTCTGGTTTTGCTGGAACCTCTTCCTCATCTTCTACTTTGTTTCTTTTTTTTTCTATTGATTTTGTTGTGATATTGATTTTGTTTTTAGTTCTACTGGAACCTCCCCCTCTACTTCTGTTGTGTTGTTGTGTTATGTAATTATGCTTAGACTGATTTTCTGCTTTGTTATGATTGGGTTTTTGCTTTGTTATGTTAGTTTTTTACACTTGTTGCTTAAACTAATTCAATTGTGTTTGTTTTTAGACTGCTCATGTTTGATTCTACTGCTTTGTTGTGCTTAGTTTAATTACTTCCCCTGAAAAGGACCGATTTTGTAGAAACTATATAATTTTTGTTGTTACTTCCTATTTACAACGGAAAGAATTTCATCAATGATGGTTGAGTGCTAATGACCAGATTTTTCATCTGTGATGGTTTAGATATAAAATATTTGCTTTCTTTTATCATTCGCTTCGCTTCAATGAAGCGCTCACTTCGCCTCTCGCTTATTGCCTAGGCCTCTGGAGACTAGTTCGCTTCGGTTCGCTTCACGCATTAAATAACATTGGGAAAAACCATAACAAATAGAATTATGATTTGAGTTTTTTGTAAAACAACAGAAATAGCACCGATAGATAATAAATTAAGAGAAAGCTGACCAAGGTGGTTTGGTGATCCTCAGTGACTTATTCTGCACCAATTAAGATGAGTGATGTGATACCTATCAATTCTAATGTGGGGGTAAAGGTAAACTAAAATTAACATTGAATGAAATAATAAAAAATAATATGATAGCTTGCAATTTCATAAAAAAATATGGCCCTTGATAGAGCACAATAGCCTAAAAAGATTTATAAAGCCAACTCAAAATGATTGGGATCTTGGGACAAGGTTCAAATGCATTTTGTTGTGGCGAGTCAAGTTGAGGAATGAAACAACTAGTTAGATTGAGTAAATATATCAAACAAATGGTAATATATCAAAATTTTGCTTCAATGCCTACTTTATGTCAACTCAAAAATACATATGTTTTGGAAACATAGTGAGTTAGATTGTGAAATTCTAAGGTTTTAGGATAAGTGAAAGGTTTGGGAGAGAAGAGGAGAGAAGAGAAGAAAAATATTACATATAGAGGTAGTCCGTTAAGTTGCACAACTACACCTTAGCTTTTTTATAAATACCTTAAAGTTTTATTGGATGCAAACAATTCTTTCTCTCAAGTCAATAAAGTAGAAAATTAGAAAAATCCTAGACTACCCAAAATAAAAATATACCCTTATTATAAAAAACTTATGTGCACTCACACCACCCCTTTCTCTCTCTCTCAAACTCATGATGTGAACCCAGAGGGCATCGAGTTTTTGTCAAATAAGAATCAAAAATGACCTAAAATGTGAGACTTGATGAAAAATCTACAAGCTATAGCGAAGAAGGTGTTTTGTGAGCTCATGAAATATTGAATTGTGAGCAATCTAGGTAGCACTTTAATTGTCACACTACATAGGAGCAAGAGGGGAGAGAACAACACCCATATCAGGTAAGGCAAACTATCTTCGCATTGGTGTGTGCTATAGCACGATACTCAACCTCAATAATAAAACGAGCAATAAATAAGTGTTTCTTTTTTCAAGAGATAAGAGAATCACCTAGAAAAATACAGAAACCCATGGTAGACTTACAATCAATACTATCCCCAGCCCAGCCAACATCAAAATAGGCATGTAAATAAAGTCAGAAAGAAGGTCAACGAAAAAATAAGCTCTAAAATATGGTGTCGCGTACATACCGTAAAATATAAAGTAAGGCAATTCAATGAGGAATATGAGGTGCAAAGACAAATTGACTAACAATATGAACTGCTTATGCAATATCTGAACGAGTAACAATAAGGTAAATCAAAAAACCAGTCAGTTCACGATGCAATGTAGAATCATCAAGAAGATCTGTCATAGCCCTTACTAATGGTATACCTTAGACATGTGCATGCTATGATATTTTGATATCATTTTGGGTTTGATATTATATATGTTGGTTTCCATTAACTTGGATAGGGTGTCTATACCAAATGTTGAGTTAATTAAGTATGATTAATGCAAGATTAAGACTTTATTAAGGACACTCAAGTATACCTAGTTTGTAATTGCTTAATTTGACCAAGGACCCTAACCATATGGATTAAGTTAATTAAGTCTAGAAATGCGTAACTAAAAGATTAGTTTTGCTAGCCAAACCACCATTGTGGACTTTTCAAAGAGGTGCTTGTGTGAGTAAGAGATAGAAAGTGTTAGATGAAGAAACCTCAAGAGAGAGAAAGGTCTAAGAATACAAGTGTCATATTTATACATGTGTGTGTGTGTGTATGTCTTGCAATTATATATCTTATAACTTAAGAAGGGGAGAGGAGGAGTTTGTGTAGGGAAAGCGGTAGTTGTATAGAGAATGATAGAAGAGTAAGAGGAAAAGAGAAAAAGAAGAAGAAATGAGAGGAAAAAATTACAAGAAGTAATCTAGGGCTTGGAATTACTCTCAAACGAGGTATGATTCTTGTTTTAAGTATGTATTCTTCACTTTAATTGGAAAGAATTAGGTAATAACAATCAAGAAAGGGGAAATTGACAAGAAATCATGTTCGAGTTAGTTTAATTATAAGGCTATGAATATTTCACATCATATGAACCATATAGTTTCTAACAACGGAGTTAAAACACTTCTTAGAATTCTGGATAGGTGTTCTCAGGATTACGTATATGAGTTACAATTGGTTGATGATTCTTAAATTGATGATTAATAAATCTTTAAACTCGAATTTTGGTGAATTTCTAAAGTTAACCCTGACCTGCTTAAACCTAAAAATTTACAACTTATGCTCAGTTTTACAAGTTGTTTTGAACATGTATATGATTTCAAAAAATAGTAATTTTTAGTGGAAATGGAGTTCTTTGAGTCTAGTTTTATTTGCCACATGCCGTGTGAAGTTTCAGGTTGTATAAGTTAGGTTATGAAGCTTTTAAAGTGCAAAGATCAAATCCAGCAGATTATGAAAATAATGCATAAATGCGAAATTTAAATGGGATTAAAACTAAAACATTGGATGTGTTAACCAAGAGGTTTAAAGGACTGAAATTAATGTCTTTTCTCTTACTTGGAGTGAGAAGAAAGAGGAATAACAATAATTACAGGATAACAATCATTAGAGATCAATAGTAGACCTATTAAGTACGTACAAATAAGAACTACTACTGATGTGTGGTGTGATGAAAGTAATGTGTATGAAATATGTGTAGGACTTGTTAAAGGGAGTCAAGAGTCATAAAGCTTGGTTAAGAACTAAGGTGAGTAATATTATACCTTGAAATGGAATTTTGAAGCCTAAGTTTTTTCTAAATGCTTTCATATGCTTATTTGAGAAATCATGTGTTGATTATGCAATTGTGATGTCATGGATTATCAAATGACTAGGAAATGTCTATGTATTACATGTCAATGCCATAATAGGTCCCAACCAGGGGACTGAAATCTGGTAAAGGTTCAAGCCGACGGACTCAAATCTAATATGGATCCGAGCCGGCAGAAATCAGGAGAGCTCAAAATAAGAATGGCTTGATAACGTGTTATGTCATACCTTTGGCATTATACTCATAAACTTATCATGAAAATGTTATGATGCTATTTGATATGAATATTGATATCCGTGGAAATGCTACAGTTTTTACTGAAAACCATTACAAGGCATAAGAATTATTCATTGGGCATTGCTTACTCTTTCTTTCTGAAACCATTTTTAGGTGAAAGGGACTAAAAGCTCAAGGGAGCAAGTTTTATGTATATAAGACAATATTTTGGTGGTTATGTAAAGGAGTTGTAAATGAATTTTTTTAGAAAGTTATTTTTGGTATGCAAAAGCCATGCTTTGTTCAAATAGCCGATGTATGTTATGCGTCAAAACAACAATGTTGTTTGTTAATGAGATATGAATAAGGTTGCTCTGACCAAGGGTGATTGTATAGGGCATTTATATATTATTATTATGGCATTATTACAAGTAGATCAAACGTAATCACAAATGCTTCCGCTAAGAAAATCATTAAACATAAACAAGAGACAACACATTTGATGCCATGTTAGGCCTCCATGGCCAGTCACGCTCCATACCCTAAGGAGAAATGATTTTGGGATGTGACAAGAATACCATTAGAACTTAAGAATTTGGCATTTAACTTGATAGGTGTAGCATCAACCTTACCATCTATTAAGTGGGTGCAATCAAGGATTGAAATATTGTTTCGAAGTACCATTTTGGTCAGCTCAAAAACGAAAACGTTTTGGAAACGCAATAAAAAAGTGAAAAAAATATGGAAATACAAATATAATCCATTTATTTATAAAGATAAGATTAATAATTGATTAATTGAGCATGTTTATTGGGTTGATGTCCATTTATACAAGATAACATCAAGTTGGAGGGGGGAAAAGGGTTTGTCAAGAGACGAAAAACACTTAATTTTCATAAAACAAACACATTTTTACATATATATATATGACCATATTAAATGAAATATGGCATGTTAATTAAAATGAGTACAAATTTATTATTTGTATGCTATTATAATACCAAATTACTAATTTATATTGTGTAATCAAATTACTAAATAATATTATTTCATTAATATTAAGAATATTGCATGAACAATTTTTACAAATATAAATACTTAATTTTAGATATAAAAAATACCATAAAATTAATTACAGTTATTTTGATAAGTTAATTAACAATAATAAAAAATTTATTAATTATAGGGGCTATCAACAATTATAAGGGAAAAAGGGGGCTAAAATAATATTACTGTTAATTAAAACAAAATAAAAAGGTAGGTAGGAAATTAAACTGGCAGTGACCACTCCAGACGCATGACACAGACGAGAGAGGAACTATGGCAATTGGTCGCGAACCCAAATCCAATAGAAAGATGCGACTCACAAGAACAAGAGGGAACAAGAAACAAAGAAGGAAGATAGAAGAAAAAGAAGAGAAAGGAAAAAGAAAAACCTACTTGGAGGCTGGATCTGCTCAGATCTGGTTTCGCGACCTTCGAGTAATCTGAATCCTTCTTCTCTTTTCAATTTCTTCAGTGTTTTTCCTCCTCTCTCTGTCTTCTTTTATTTTTTTATTCTTTTCTTTGTTTGCTGAAGAAAGAGTCGAATCACTGTTTGTGTTTCGACCGAAACACCACTGTTTCGGTCGAAACAGTACGAAATAGTGATGTTTCGATCGAAACTCTTGATTCTTGGGGTTCTTCCTTAGTTTCGTGTGTTGAAAAACCAAAACGTTTCGTATGTTTCAAGCGTATCGACACGACATTTCGATCCTTGGTGAGATGACAAAGCTCATTAGCATACTTGGACTAAGATAAAAAATAACTTTTAGGAGAAGAAGCAACCTCAATACCCAAGAAATAACGTACTGGACCCAAATCTTTTATCTCAAACTCAAGTAAAAGATGTTATTTCACTTTGTCAATAGCAACAATATCAAGACCAATAATAATCATATCATCCACATATAATAAGAGAAAAACCAATCCATGGTTAGAAAGATGAACAAATAGAGCAAGATCATGAGCACTAGAAACAAACCAATCTGGTAACAATAGATTAAAACCATTCATACTAGGTTCTTGGGGCTTGCTTTAGACCATAGAGAGCCCGACATAAGCGACAAGTATAACCGGTAGGATGAGAAAGATCAGGAGGTGGATGCATATAAACCTCTTCATTGAGATACCCATTCAAAAATGAATTTTTAACATCAAGTTAAAATAGAAGTCATTGATGAATTGCAACAACTGAAATCAAAGTACAAACAGTAGTCATTTTGGCAATAGGGGCAAAAGCTTCCTCATAGTCAACGCCCTATTCTTGAGAAAACCCGTTAGCAACTAACCAAACTTTATAACAATCAAGGGAACCATCAGAATGAGTCTCAACCTTGTAAACCCATTTTGCAACAAGTACTAGCCTTATCAAAAGTAGAAAATTCATCGTCCATTGCATTAATCCAATTAGGATTAGTACAAGCTTCTTTATAAGACCGAGGTTCAAAATAAGAATGAATAAAAGTAAGAAATGCACAATAAGAAGAAGAAAAACAAGTATCAGAAAAACAAATCTCACAGATGGGTTGCAAGTGCGAATAGGATACCATTCTTCAGGTTGAGCAAAGTCCATTGGTTTAAAGCTAGGCCCATCAAAGCTGGTACTCACAAAATGTGAAAGAGGAAGTTTTTTCCGAGAATTAGACCAAAGGATAAGGCGGGAGAGGGAGAGAGAGAGAGAGAAAAAAAGGTTGAGAAAAAGATGAAGAAGCATCGACCGAAGAAGGAAGATTAAAAACATCAAGGGATGGGATAAACTCATCACAAGACTCAACCAATGGAAAACAGTCAATACGCACAAGTTTATCTTTTGAAACAAGAGCTATTTTAGAAGGAATCATGAAATATAGAATGCACTCAAGAAAAACAACATGCCGAGAGACATACAATGTTTTAGACACAAGATCATAACACCGATAATCCATTTTGATTGAGACTATACTCCAAGAAAACATATCAAACAGAACGAACACTCAATTATTTTGCTCGCTCGCACTTACGAATAAGAACAAAACATGTTAAAACAAAGACACGAGGAATAGAGTAATTAGGATGTTTCCGAAACAATTTTTCATATGAAGAAGCACCTGACACAAGTGAGGTGGGCATATGATTTAACAAATAAACCGAAGTAAGATCAGCTTCACCCTAAAAGACAAAGGGAATGGATGAAGAAAGCAAAAGAGCACGAGAAGTTTCAAGGATATGTCTATGCTTACGCTTAGCAACAGCAGTGTTTTGAAAAGCTCGCCTAGGCGAGAAGCGAGGCGAAGCGAAGGTATCTCGCCTTGAATACCCCAGGCGAAGCGAACGTGACTGAAGCGAGAAAAAAGCGAGTGCCTTTCACTTAAGCGAATAGCGAAAAAGCGAACGCCTTAGTCATGCGAGGCGAAGCAATCTTTTATTTTTATTGTGGACTGTTAGATTGTTTTATTTTTATTGTAAACCGTTGGATTAGGGCAATTGAAAAAAAAATTATAAGATGTCAATACACCCAATTACCCCCTTATCCCATAAATATAAAACTCAAACCCTAATTTTCAGCATCAGACAATCGCTACTGCTCTTTCCTCTCACTATCGGTGCTGCACCTTCCTCTCACGATCGGTGTTGCTGCTTCTTCCTCTCTGGTCAGGCTATCGCTGTTGTTGCTCCTTCCTCTCTGCTTAGGCGATTGCTGCTGCTGTGTTGTTTCTTGCTCGCTAGTCAGAGACGAAGACTGTTGCTGCTTCTCCTTCCTCACTGGTCCATGTTTGTCTCCTCTTTTTCTTCTCTCTCTTGTATCTCTTCTTCCCCTCTGATTCTGTTTTTCTTTTTTTTTGCTTCTTCTTTCTCTCTTTTTTTTTATGCTTCTTCTTTCTGTTTTTTTTTTGCTTCTTCTTCTTCTTTCTGCTGCTTCTTTTTTTTTTTCTGCGTCTTCTTTCTTTTTTCTGCTTCTTTTTTTTTTTTTTTCTCTCTGGTTCTTCTTATTTTTTTTTCTACTTATTTTTTTTTCTGGTTTTTTCTATTTTTTCTCTCTGGTTCTTCTTATTTTTTTTTCTACTTATTTTTTTTTCTGGTTTTTTCTATTTTTTTTTCTGGTTCTTCTTTTTCTGATTTTTCTGATTTTCTGGTTTTGATTTTGATTTTTAGCTAATGATTCTGATTTTAATACTGCTGATTTTAATGCTGCTGAATTTAATTCTGATTTTTTATTTTAATGCTGCTGTTTCTGAATAGCTGATTTTGCTGAAATGCTAAATGCTGAATTTAATGCTGCTGATTTTTTTCTGCTGCTTATTTTTTGCTCTAATGTTGTAATGCTGATAGTGTTGTAATGTTGTAATGCTGCTGATTCTGAATAGCTGATAGTTATGTAATGCTGCTAATTCTGAATAGCTAATTTTGCTGATAGTGCTGTAATAGTTGATTTTTGATTTTAATGCTGCTGATTGTGGGATATTATTAGTGTTTGTTTGAATTTAATTGTTTAAGCTATGACTGTTATTAAGATTTGAGATATTATTACTGTTTTTTTTTAATTTAAATGTTTATGGTTTAGTTGCATTTAAATATTTAGTGTATATAAAATTAGAATTTAGATGTTTAGAAGTAATTAAACTAAAATATTTATTTATTTTTTAATTGTTCGCTACACTTTGGTAAAGCGTTTCACTTCGCTTCTCGCTTCTCGCCTAGGCGTTAGGAACCTTGGTCGCTTCAGTTCGCTTTACGCTTTAAATAACACTGAGCAACACCATTTTGTTCAAGAGTACCTGAGCAAGGTGATAGATTTATAGTGGAAGATGCTTCTAGAAAGTCAGTAAAGTCTTTCAACTAATATTCTCCACCCAAATCAAAACGAACTTTTATGTTGATACAAAACTAAATATTAATCATGGAATTAAAATTACGACAAATTTGAAAAACATCATATTTTGCCATCAAATATACCCAACAATAGCGACTATAATCATTAATAAAAAAGACATAATACGTAAAGCGGCCTTTAGTAAAAACAGGAGAAGGTCCACCCTCCACATACATCAATATGAAGAAGAGAAAAATGTGTAGTAGAAAAAGTACTTTTATTAAAAGGTAAAGCAAATATCTTTGCAAGTTTACATCCACTATAATCAGAGATGTCACTTAGAGATACATTGACCAAAATACCAGAGGAAATTAAACTCTTTAGGCGCTCACTGGACAAATGACCTAACCTAGATGCCATAAATAAAATTAGAACGAGTTATTTTGTATAAGACAACTTGGGAGAACTAGACTTCAGAGGAATATGTAAGTGCTCTACAATGTGTAAGTCACGAGCTCTACGCCCAGTCTCAATCTGCTTCTTGGACTTTCGATCTTGAACAACACAACCACAACAAGAAAATACAACATCAAAGCCTGAATCGGAGAGTTGACTAATCAACAACAAACTAACAAACAATTGTGGAACATAAAAAACATTCGGGATAGAAAGAGGAAGACAAAAGGAAAAATAGATCCAATAAAACACATGTATTAGAGAAATATTAGCGGTAATAATATTTATAAGAGAAGAAGGAGAGACAAAATTACTGAGGGAAGAAATATTAGGAGTCATATGAAGTGAGGAACCTGAATCAAATATCCAAGTAGAAGGTTATATACTTGAGATATGTGAACCAATCAAACCTGAATGAATGGGGTACATTGGAGAGGCATTAGACGAATATCTAGTGGAAGTAGCAGGCCTAGACTGTAGTTGCCCAATCATTGCAGTACTAGGAAAAACAGTGGCGGGATTAGATGTAGAAGTTTTCAATGCTCCAGAAGGGTGAATAGAAGCCTAAGAGCAAGATCGCTAAGTAGAAACACGCCATTTCTGAAGTTTGGGACAAGAAGCTTTCCAGTTTACTTTTTGGCGACAAAAACTGCATAGCTCAATGTCAACGCGTGATTTTTGGTTTTCCAATAAGCTATGTGAGACGTGCAGATAGAGTAAGCAACAACAAAGACTGTGCAGTGGGGGCAACAAACACTAACTGAGAAGAAATGACAACATGAGCCACCTTAAATCTAGTATACTCAGTTATAAGTTTCCGAACAGCTCCATCAACTGTAGGCAATGGGGTGCGATGAAGAATAGAAACATGAAGAGGCTCAAATTGGTCTCTAAGAGCCATAAGAAATTGGACCAGCCTCTGTTTCTCCCTATAGTGCACATAACTATGTAGTATATGCAAGTTTGATGGTTCCATGTGTGCCAACTGATCCCAATAAGTAGTTATCTGATTGTAAAATTCCTTAATAGACTTATCTCCTTGTGTTGCACCTTTGATTTCCATCTCTAACTAATATTGTTTTGCAAAATTGGATTCCAGATACATGTCTTCCAAATAATTTCATATTTTCTTCGCAGTGTCAATTTCCAAACAATTCATACCAATAATAGGTTCCACAAAATTATATAACCAAGTAAAAATTTGAGCATTCTCCAACTCCCATTTAACAACATTTTTGTCATAATCTATTGCTTTGGAATCAGAGGGTTTTATTTCAGAACCAGAAATATGAACCCATTTTCCTCGACCAATATGAGTAGTTATCGCCATGCAAACGAATACTAATTGTTTAAATTTTATCGTCTGAGATCGACATGATTTAGTTGCAAAATATTAACTATCAACAACGCAATGAACAGTAACCGTGAATAATACTGATGAACAGTATCTGTGAACAGTAACTAGAGAGGAATGCAATGATGGATGCGACTTTAGGGATTGTGATTTACTACGAGAAGGTTCTTATACCTTAAAGTTTTATTGGGCGCAAACAATACTCTCTCTCAAGTAATAAACTAGATTACAAGAATATATATAATCCAAGAAAATTAAAAAAATCCTAGACTACCCAAAAGCCAAATATACCCCTATTAACAAAAACTTACATACACTCTCACAATTCAAAGTACAAAAATACCCTTAAGTTGAAAAAGTAAAGCATAACATAACACTCCCCTCAAGTTGATGCCTAAATATCCATCAGGCCCAACTTAGAAATAATAAGGTGAAAAATCTTGCTACTAAGCCTCTTAGTGAAAACATCAACCAATTGATTTTTTAATTTCACAAATGGCATGCAAATTAAACCCTTGTTCACTGCTTTTTTTGATGGAGTGTCGATTAATCTCAATATGCTTCGTTCTATCAAGTTGAACTGAATGAATTATTATCACAGACTGGTTATCAAATGTGTATACCATTTTTCAAAATCGTATCGTATTATGATACGCTCAATTTGAATATATATATTTACACACACACATATCTAAAAATACGTAAATATATGGTGTCGCAAGTGATATAAATATTAATTCAAGTCACTTATCATTTCATGTGATGCGATTTCCCAATGGAGATCGAAGAGAGAATCGTTTGTCTTCACACCAGTAATCGAAATGTAGCCAAAGTTTTGTTTGCTTAAAAGAAAGGAAAAAGAATAGGATTTAAGAGAAACAAAATAGGGTCACATGACTAGAATATGATTGAAAGCTTATCGTAAGATAAGGTAAAAAATGATATGACTCATAAATACATATCGTTAGGGTAGTGTACCGAGACATATCGTAAATTGCAAGATACTTATAAGTATCACATTAGAGTTTCCTAGGTCTATCATCATGAATTCATAGCCCTCTTAGTAAGATTAGGAGCCACATAAGCCCACAAATTTCATAAATCATAGTTCTATATTCAGCCTCTCTACTAAATCTAGCTACCACTACTTATTTTTTGCTTCGCCAATTGACAAGATTCCCTCCTATGAATGTGCAATAGCCCAAAGTATAACGCATGTCTGAATATTAGAGTACCTCTTCTTATATATTGCATCACCAACACCACCACTTAATCTATGGTTAACTTCGATTGGAGAATTTGTCAGTCTATAGTCCAACATGCTAGTTTCTTATAGAAGCTCAAAAACATACCAAGATTTTTAAAATTGGGATCCTATCTTCGATCTACGGGGGAGGCTAAAGGATCGGGATCAATGTTACCTAGATCGTGGGTAGCTCTGTTATGTGGTATAGGTACGGGTACATGATACAACACTTTCTTAGGTACGCGATACGATGAGAGTAGGTTTAGCTGGTACGGTATTTTGGGTCGCAATTCAGTTTTAGAACTCTTATATAAATTGTTTTCACAATTATACAACAATATATTTTACAAGACATTTATAAACACCAAGTTAGTTACTATTTATCTTATAATTGTGTTTGATTTTCTATTAACTAAAATAATATATAATTATAAATTTATACACACGTAGTCAATTAATATGTATTTTTATATTTGTGCTACATATTCTAAAACGCATTGATTTAGAGTTAGTATTACAATTTGGGATCGTCCATTTTGGTGATCTGGATCGCGAACCCACCTGATTTGGGATCGATGTACCCAATGGGTCATTAAAGGTTTAGTGAATTGTGGTAACCATGATCGGGATCATAAAATTGAATCGAGAATCATAAAAAAATGCCTATAAAAATTTGGCAACCTCAATCCCAAGAAAATATCTAAACAGTCCAAGTCCGAGGATGAAAATTTTGTTTCAAAAAGGTCGAAGCATCCGAAACATTTCCGTTTTCAAGAAGATTAAAACAAATCAATGATAGAATCGAAATTCTAATATTTCAAGGTATTTCATAATGTTTTGAGGTATATCGTAATATTTCAATGAATATGTACAATTATTTCGGAATATTTTTAAGGTATTTCAAAATACGTTGGTATATTTCGATCAATATTTTAAAAAAATAATTATTAATTTTTTAATTTTTTTTACTCTGTTTTCATAATGGATCAAAACGTTTTCAAAATTCGTTGAAACATTTATGTTTCCTAAGTGACCAAAATGACGCACCGAAAAAAATTTTGATTATTGTCCAAGTCTGTGATTTTCAGACTCTTTAGCCAACTAAGCTTTTGAGTTTGGAGACTCATAACTATGTAATCCACCTATACAATGAAAATAATTATCTTATCATCGGTTTGTTCAAATGACTATAGTATGATCAGAATGACTCTGTTTGTATCCAAACTTCAGTGTGGCTTTAAGAAACCGATCAAACAAAGCTCTAAGAGATTGTTTCAGCCTATAAAAATATTTCTTCAACTTACAAAAGGATGAAAACCCGGCGGGATCTCCATATACACCTCCTCCTACAAATCTCCATGAAAAAAAGCATTCTTCACATCCAACTGTAGCAAAATCCAACCCAGATTAGTTGTATAGGAGAGAAGAATGCGAATGGAGTTCATCTTTGCTACAAGGGCAAAAGTCTCATAATAATCAATGTCACATGTTTGAGTGAAGCCTTAGCAACTAGTCTAGTTTTGTATCTCTCGATTGTCCCATAAGCTTGTTGTTTTGTATCTACCATAATTTCTTTCCATTTAGGATCAGAGCTTATTTCCAACCCCAAGGAATAGATATAAAAGACAATGAGAATACAAACGCATGATAGGATAAAGTCAAAGAATCATACGAGATGATATTAGAGATGGGATGTTGACTGCAAGCTCTAACACCCTTTCTAACGGCAATAGGAAACTCATACTCATCAACTAGATTATCAACCACAAAAATAATAGCTTGGAGTTCAAAACTAATAAATCAGTGGAAGATACTTAATCCGGAGTTAGGGAATGCAACTGACTCGATGGCACATGGGTACTTTGTACTTTTTGACGGTGAGAATAAGTATTCAAATTAGGTGGACCACTAATATCACTTTTTACCTTAATAAGTGTTGTTCTCCCATACTAATATCCCACTAAATAGGAAATTGAAGAAGAGACTCCTGACATACCATCTCTTCCTCAATGATGGTATTCTCCCCCGGAAAAGATGGCTGAGAAGTAAGAAAAAATGACTCAAATGCCTGAAAAGTTACATTCATGTTAACATATACCTTTTGTAGATGACACATTTATACCCTTTCTGGGTAGTAGAATAACCAATGAAAAAACACCACAAAGCTTTGGGGTCAAGTTGCCCCAAGGGCAGAGGCAAAAAAAATTTTTAGTGTGGGTGGGCACACTAGCATGTTTTAATTTTTTTTAATAGACCGCAAAATTTCATAAATTTATATTTAATAATTTTTAAACATTGAAGATTAAAAATCAATATACTCATAAACAAAAAAATAATAATTAAAACTTCTTATCGAGAATGCGACTAATTATTATTGCTTACAATTAACCCTGGTATACTTTTATTATTTGAAAGTGTTACAAATTAATTTTATCAATAATATTTCTTTTATATAAAATCGTGTAACAATCTTTTATTTTTGTGATTCTATGGTTTACTAAATAACGACACACATTTTTATATAATAACGAAATAACCCTAAATTTAAAAAAATTATAAAATAACATTAATATGTTCAAAACATATTCGGACATGTCTAAAACATGTCTAAAAGTTAATAATTATATTAGTTGTACCTAATTTGAAATTTAATTAATGGAGACCCAATAGTTTGTGACCATTTGATAGACAGTAGAGTTTATTAAATATTAAAATTCACTATTATACTTAAATATCGCAATGTATTAGGTCCTAAAATTAGGTTTCAATAATATTATTCAAAAAGTTAACAATCATTTAGGTAGTGGTCTATTTAAATCAATATTTACCAAACACAATACTAGGGAGGGCACAATTAAATTCTAAATTTTATTTTAAAAATACATGCTTAATATAA
>CAUOFW020006677.1:0-23273 GCA_963454935.2 Ilex paraguariensis | reverse complement strand
GATATAAATAATATGGATAATTATTATGCTTTATGAAAACAAAAGTGTTTATTTTATCGTATAGTTTCTTGACTATGTGTTTTATTATATAAATTCTCGACTATAATACATAACCAAAATTCTTACATTTTCACCTAGCGTAATTTATAATTTAAGGAAGATACATCAACTCATTTTGTGTATATTATATATTTTACGTGTTTTTAGAGAAAATAAAACTAATTATAAATACAAATAAAACCAGTTAGAGAATCTAATCTCATATTATATAACTCACTAGTAATATACATACAATGATAGACGAAATCAGCAAATTCAATACAAATAGTTTAATATGAATACTATTACGGTCCTCTTCATAAACCTTTTTTTTTTTTATGGATTTTTTTTAGTGAAGACTTTTTATGCTGTTTTCATGAGTTTGTATAATGATTTGGGGTGAAAAATTATAGAGAATAAGAAATAATTACAATAGATAAAACCGTAGTTAATGCAAACAATATTTGGGTAAAACTATAATTACAAAAAAAGAGTTTAGGAATACTCAATGATATTGGTGTCTGCACTCATGCTTAGGTTGCATTTCCTTTCCATGTCTACTCTATCCCTCCTAATTTAACTCGATTTCCTAGTTAATCAATCTGTATCTGATTCATACCTAGGCCATACCAGGTAAAAGTATCGGATACTTGGGCAATTATGGCAATATCTTTATATTACTATTAATTAAATAGTAACGTGATACATTAAAGAGAAGGGAAATGGAGGATTCAAACACAATACTCAGGAACAAGAAAGAAAATAATAATTAAGTATTTGTTTATCTTCTTTCTCACTAGGACTCCTGATTAGCATCCGATAGATGAATTCAATTTGAAGAGAATTTGTTGCAATTCTTATTCTTGGATGTGGTAAAGTGTGCAATTGAGGCTTTGAGGGCTCTCACCTCTATCTCTGTTTTTTTAGTTTAACGGTTAAGGGTGTTTGATTCAACTTACGCGCATTTCGATTATTTTTTTTTTGTCTTGTTAAAAGTATGTCATACATCTTAGAATTATAATATTTATGAGGGATAAAACCCTTCTATCTTTGTCTCTCATCTTATTGTTCTTGTAAGCAAATGAAGAAATCTAATTCTTATTTTTGCTATAAGAGATAGAGTAAGACTTTCTTATAGTTATCTCCTCTTTACACGAAGAAGACAATCTCGTGAAAACAACGAAGACAATCATAACATTGTCTTATCCCCCACTCCATGGTCATAGCAAAGACCATCTAACTGTTCACATACCTCCTTTAATAAGGTTGCATCCCCTTGTATTAAATTCAAGGGCAATCAAAGGGCCCTAAGTTTTTGGGTAGTATATTAATTGGTTGGTTAAGGCCCTTCATAGGGTTAATAAATACAAATCAACATTGACAATAAGAATATTTTGAATGTAATGATAGCTCAAAATGATAACAGAGACGAACTGTAAATTTAAATGTTTTAAATTTAAATTTTTAACAACCCTTTGTGATCAGATTATAAAAAAATTATCCCCTCAAGAATATCATGAATCTTGGTATGAATAATCTGTCTTTGACCGGATCATAAAGATGATTAGTCAAAGTGCGTATAAACTAGTCTGATCATTCTTAATCGTTGCATCAAAAAATAAAAAATAAAATTAAATATCTTAGTTTGGTTGATAAAATGTAGACATGAAATTTTAAGAGGAGATAGAAATGAATAAATTTTAAATAGTAATTTTTTATTTTTAGTTATATAAATTAAATTTAAAATAAAAAGAGATAAAATAAGAGAGTGATAAAGGAGAGAAAATAGATCTAGATGTACGTTGGTTGGGTGATTTAAAAGATTGATGGTTGTGCATAAAAATAATAGTATTTTGAAAAAAAAATATCTTCAGATGAATTTTATATGATTGGCCATTTTCCTTCTATATTTATACAGTTGTGGACACGTGTCCTCGTTGGTGATGTCATCACGTTGACCAAACACTCACGGGATGGACGCATCGATTGGCACGTGTCGCAATTTTAGCAGCTGAAAGGATTAAAAAAGAGTACTTATCCACTTAGAGGATCATTGGCCAAAATGTGTACGGCCCATATGACTAGGCAAGGAGAGCCCACAATATATAGTTTTTGGTTAGTCAGGGCCCATTTAATAGGGGAAATGAGGGCCCAGCGTTGTCATGCATAATTAAAGGGGTGTCCGTGTAATTACTTGAAAGCATGAACTCGAAAGAAAAAAAATTTAATTAATTTGAATAACTTTTTAGAATTTTTTTACAGATTTTAAATACCCTCTCGGCAGTAATTTCGTTTGAAACATCTAGAGGTAGCTACAGTGATAATAATGATGAATTGTAAATTTAAATATTATGAATTCGAATTTTTACAATTTTTTGAAATTAGATAGGAAAGAATTATCCTCATGAATAGTCTAGTTTCGGTGTTAATGGTCTACCTTTGATCAGACCAAAGAGAGAATTAGTCGAGATGCACGTAAACTGATTTAAACATCTCTCACCATTAAACTAAAAAAAAAAAATTCCCTTTGGACAAAATTTCAAACAATTGATCTTTTGGATCTCACTAAGATTTTTATGCCCAGGACGTGCGTCCTACTTAAATAGCTTCTAGACGTGTGTGTGGTTGGCACGACGAGAATTGGCTCTATTGTGCAAGCTTTGGTAGCATTGCAAAAAATTATGCTCTTGTTTCTTTCTTATTCCAACAGTAGATAGATTGGTCGGCAAGGAGATATGAATATCTTTAATTTATAATAAAATAATAATGTTGTGGGTGTGGATTTGCAGAAAAAGGATAGTTGCATATTGTAGCAAGTATACGAGGTGCGTTCCGGACATCATGGTATTGAATGGAGAGTTAGAACAGTTTTTAACATAAAATACTCAAGTTATACACCCTTTTTAATAATTTAAGTTTTTAAAATAAATAAATGTTTAATTATAATATCAAAAAAATAGATTTTGTATTGCCATCATCTTACTAGACCCAAAATCTTACTTAGAAAGCGTATTTGAAATATAAATATATAATAACTTAGGCGAGGAACTTTAATTGACAATGCATTTTATTGTCAGCAAGCGGTGGCCGACAAGGACCTAGCAAGCCGACATGTTGATTGCTAAGAAGTCTTTTCTTAACTCGATCCAAGCTTGACTTAGCTCAAACAATGCCCAAAGACTCCCATGTATTTCTTGACTTTTGGTGGGTAAAGCCAAACCAACCGACGATTCCCATCTTCTTGAATTGGGAGACTTCCAATAATAATCTTTTGGAATAAATAATCTATTATTTAAAAAAAGAGGTGATAGAAAATACTTTTCACGTTGAAATCACAATAAATAACGTTACTGTGAGGAAACTTTAGGTGTCTAGTTGGGAAAAGTAAAGTTGTGGAAAAAGTGGGTCTAAATGAGTGTATGATGCCCAAATGTTAAGGTCCATGTGTTGATAGACTATGAAAAAGCTTAATGTGCACGTAAAGATCCCCAAGACTGACGGAAGAAAAAAATAGTTTGAAGCTTGCTTCCTACACGTCAAAAATTGAAATTCTCATTTTGTCCCCAAAAGATATAAAAAAATTTAGTTTGTCGTTTGAATGATTAATTTTTTTTATATTATCCTCTAAAAAATAAAAAATGTTGTATTGTGGTCCACCGTCTTATTTTTATTTGATTATTTATCTATTTTATTATTCTTGATTGGTTAAAAAATTAATTATTTAGGGACAAATTAAAATTTTTTGTATCTTTCAAGGGTAAAAAATGGAATTTACCCCCTAAAAAATCCATATATACTTTGTAAAAGTCAATGTTTGCGGGCGCACACATAAAATAAAAATTCTTTGCATTTTGGGGGAAACTTTTGTCTATGAAATATGATGCCCCCATAGAGTAGATTCCCCTTTCGTGACTCCAAAAAAGTTGGTTCTGAATTTGCGAATAATTCCAACCTAACCCTACCTTTATGCCAAATTCGGGATATAACTTATCTTGCATAGTTTGCGTCTGAGTATAATGTATATGAAGTGTAGGTGTTGTGTGATGTGGTGGAGACGTCTACGTTTCGGTTGAGGAGAGGTGGAGGGTAGGTGGGAGGATGGAAGAGGAGGAAGAACACGTGGGCGGCCGGACGGGCCCGACGGTTGGGCATTGGAAAATATTATTTTAATTACAAAATATAACGAAATTAGATTGAGATCCACGTTAAGTCATGCTAAAAGTTTAGGGGTTTAATTGAGATAAAAAATATATGGTTAATAACACTTATAATCTCTAAAATATGTATTTTTTATTAATTTAATTCTCATTGTACTAATTTTATCAATTTAGTTCATATCATTTGACAAAATAATCACATATTGGACATGTGATATAATCTAAAAGAACAATACGTGGTCACTTTAATACAAATATTTAACGCATTGTCTGATTAAGAACCAAAGTGACACAGATTAAATACTTTAAGAACTAAATTAACAAAATTGATATAATAAGGATTAAACTGACAATAAATGTATATTTTAAAGATTAAAAGTGTTATTAAACCTAAAATATATATTAATGATTAAATAGTTCAAGGTGTTAATTGAGATAAATAATAGTTTAATGATTGAATTAGAATTCAAATATTTAGTTCAAATGCTCGATAATTGATATCCAATAGATTTCCCTTCCATCACTCGAAAAGTTAGCTTGATTTGCCAAACGTCCCAACCTAACCTCACCTTTTTCGCTAAATGCATAATATCCGTAAAGCCTTGGCGACCAATGGACTTTGGGCCCTGTAAACCCAAAGACAGGCCCAAACGTTCGTCTGCTAATTCAAGGTAAATCATTTGTCATGTATAGGTGAAAAATCTCCTAACACAAAATAGATCTTTCGTCAATTTGATATATCTATATAATAAAATAATTTTTACTTTTCACAGTTTTAAATTTACTTTACAATTAATATAATAATTAATATTAACACCCTAAATTTAATAAAAAAAATAGGGTCCTAAGGTCGTGTTTGAATAACTTTTTAAAAATTCTTCTAAGAATTATTACTTTTCCTAATTACTTCAAAAAAAAAAAAATTAGTGTTTGGTACTACCCCACCCCTACCTCCACCACCGCCATCGCCATCGCCATCACCACCATTGTTGTCGCCACCGCCACCGCCATCATAGCCATCGGCACTACCACTGCTGCCGCCACCGCTACCGCCCATCAACTCTCACCTCCACTGATATTTAAATTCATTTATTTCTATTCTATGTTTGTGATTTAATTTTGGATATAAATATAAATATGTTTATTGTTTGTCATTTTTTATTACTCAATAATTAGTTATTTAACAAAAATCGATGCAAACTATATTGAAAAGATCTAAATCCAACACTCTGCACCCAAAGAAAAAATAACATGATGTAAGGATGGCAGCAAGAAGAGCTTGACTCAGTATTGGGCATGACTTCGAGGCTAATGTTCGACTATTCTGCTAGGCCTTATGAGGGACCCTTGCAAGTCCGAAAGGCTATTCGAGTTTCAGTGCCCCACTCAAGAAGACTAATCTGGCCAATGCCACCAACCAAGAAACGGAATCTAAACAGATGCAAATTGAAGGTTGAGTCCGACAGAGACCCATCTCATTGAAACCAAGCTGTCACTGAGAGAGAGAGAGAGAGTAGTCTTTACCCTCCACCAAAACCATTGTCATCCGAAACTACACGGTGCCCAGAGTACGCATCACCTTCATAGTATCAGCTGCACCAACCAATGCCATTTTCATGATGTATATAATGCCTCAGTCCCTAGCAGCCCAACCCGGCACATTTTTGTTGGGTACAACCCTTCCCAACTCATTCTCTACATAACTTCCTTTCTCCAATGAACAATTTTACAATAGGGCAGAGATTAACTCTGCATAAGGATGCAAATGACTATTGGAGGGTAAATAGCACTTTAGACACGGCACATATAAGTCTTAATTCGACCAAAAGAAGTTGGAAACAACCCTTGTACCCAAAGCACCATCACTCCTTTCATCCAGTACCCAAGAGGAACTTAAAAAGGAAAACATAATACATACTTCAACCGTTGCTGAAAAGTTACTTGATGGTAATGTAGCGATTTGTACCATGTTTAGCCCAGTAGTTCTTTAGATCCAGCGGAACCAACAGGTCATGATCATCCGCAGCCAACCGACTAAGCAATCTCGAGAAAACGCTTCCACTCATCTTCCGACCACCCATACGTGCATGGCGTTTGTTTGGCATTTGTGGTAGCGGATAGATTGAAATGTATGTGGTGCAACATGACGATTGCCAGCCCCCATTCCCCCAT
The DNA here is from genome assembly GCA_963454935.2 of Ilex paraguariensis. Taxonomy (NCBI): domain Eukaryota; kingdom Viridiplantae; phylum Streptophyta; class Magnoliopsida; order Aquifoliales; family Aquifoliaceae; genus Ilex; species Ilex paraguariensis. The sequence goes on along the minus strand of CAUOFW020006677.1, from coordinate 16,905 downwards.
TTGTAACACTGCCTAGGTACTCCAGTGCATGAGCAAACCGGAACTGGCATGGAAGTCTCATCAAAATTGATCTGGCTCATCAAACCAATATCCTGAGCGTCCCACTCAGCCTTCGATCCATCAGCCGTGACATGCCTATTTAAATCCTCAGCTACTTTCTTTGCCTTACGTGATGTTTTTGGTGACTTAGATGCAACAGTCTTTTTAACCTTTGCCTGTTTTGCTTGACGGGACCTAGCAGCTTCGGATGAAATGGCTGTTATAGGGAAGGCCTCAGTCACATGCACTTCCCTTGTGTCGTAAGCAGCCTGAGCATTGTTGACAGGCTGGTTTAGATGGTGGTGCATATGCTTTGTTCCACGGATTCCACCATCCAATGCACTGTTCATGGCATTTTCCTGGAATTGAAGGGCAGCAATGGCGTTGTCTCGTTCTCTTAGGGCATTATCCCGCTCAGAAATTGCCGCATCTCGCTGCTGGATTGCCGCATCTCGATCATCTAAGGCTGCCTGCTTTTCCGACTGCGCTCTATCCCGCTCTTCAACGGCAGCATCCCTATCAGCATAGATCATGCTGATCTTCGTATTCATCAAAAAGGCATTTTGTTCCTTCACCGGATACTGGGGCACCACATCCCACTGCAACAACTAAATGAAATGTCAGCAAACTATACGGTGTTCTATTCAAAGGGATCCACAAGGACCACAACTGAAAACTCAAATCAAAATAGAGAATTGTCCAAGATTAAATACTATTTTAGATCTTTATATGATTTGTTTTCCTTGTTTTCACGCAAACAAAAGCAATCACTTCTTATTACCGGAATGTGAGCCCCTTTATAGTAATCTGTCCTATGTCTCCTATCTCGTTGGCCACCGTCGTCCATCTTATTTTCACGTAGTTGGCAGTAAAGGCAGAGATTGGGTTTTAGCTCCTCCAACTTCAAATGTCTAGTAAATCTGGCATCAACTAATTTTTCACCAGCCTCCTGCATTTGAAAAAGAAAACCAAATTAACATTGACGTCAAGTAACAAGAGGCAATGGAGAAAAGGACCAATGCTGTTTTGGAGAGACCAAGTGTCAGAAACAAGTATGAATTCGTAGACCAGCAATTGTCCACAACAACAACCAGCCAACAGAAGAAGCCCCTGAAATAATATAACCATGCAATTCTTAAGTTGTAAGCAGAAATATGATTCACCTACCATGTCCATAAAGAAACAGAAAAAACTGCATTGTGACGAAGGAGCATCAACTAAACAGATACCAGTAATATATAAGTTGGTTTTGAAGCTTATAAATGAATAGAGAACATCACTTTTGTCACTGTCTGCTATAAACATCAGAGCATGTAGCAAAGAGATTTGAATGGTATCAGTCATCCTAATGAATTGCCCTAGCTTCTGGTTCACAAAGAAGGCAACAAGGGGGCACAACAGCAAAGAAAATTATAGAAGCAGTCGCCTGTCTGATTCATATTGTTGCACTCGCAAAGCTAATACGTGAAAAGGATGTCACTTTAGTGCAAACAGGTATCAATAATAAGTTTGAAAGCTAAAGACGAAGAACAAATTCCCACCCCAAAAACTGAGTTCCCGCTGAATTCGGAGCAACCTCAACTATCTATTCTTCTAATGCCCTCAAACTCGTACAATATGGATTTCTCTACTAAACAAATGCAAACTGAACGTGCAAGATCTGCAATATTTTCTTGGGCTTGAGTTTCCAGAAGGGCTAGTTGTCACTGGAAATGAAAGGCTCTCACAAAGACCATATACTGGTTACGTTTGGCAGCTGGAGTATGTTTGCATGTGGAGGGAAAGAAATACAATGACTTTCTGCAATGAACATCAAGATGTGATTTCTGTTCAGCATGAATTTGTTGAGTCATATAGAGGTAAGCTCTCTTCTTTCTACAATGCCAGGATACAGGGAACCGTAGGCATGTCAGAAATCAATGGAGGCCACCCATGCATTCTGCTTCCACTTGACTTGGAGAGCTTTAAAGGTCTTGTGCATGAGAGCAAGTGTTAATGTTGGAACAACTGATTTTGTATGATGGTTAAAACAGGTCGCAGGAGTTACACTTAACATGCTTTATTTATAGTTTTATACTGCCAAACCAATAAAGCTTTTGTGTTGGAGTTTGCTAGTAGTACTCAGCTAAAAACCCAGAGCAATATACAACCCCAGGCTTTTGGTTTTGATATTGGTAGTAGTTAACTTGGTGTGCTGGGCTGGGGATGCCCACTAGTAGTATACTTTGAGGCTGCCCTTTCCTTTCCTTATACTGTTATTTTCCTTCATGAATAAACTCTTTAACTTCCCAGAGGAGGAAAAAACTGCTGTTCTATACAGTCTCATGATATAAGTGTTTCCATGTCAATATATTCCTCGGACTGTCACCAACTCACAATCACAATGTTTACACCATAATTTCAAATTTCATGAAAATGCTAGAGTATTCAAATGTAGCAATAGATTTCCAGGTCAAATCACTGGCACTGAGCTGACACTACAACTTCAGTTCCGATGGAATGACAAACTTTACTCCCACCAATATTAAGCACCATGTTAAGAATGATTGCAACAAAGAAAGGCAAGAGCTAAAATAGTGTATAAATTCTCAAAACAATAAAATAAAAATACACAAACACACAGTTTAAAACCAAAAACGAACTAACAAGCACATTGAAGCACGAAATTAAACAACTTGATGATTGGCATTGGTTCTCCTCAATCATAATCCAGCTGAAGATAAAGATATACAGCCTTTTTGACACATAGACTGATTTAGACTGATTCAAAGCAATTCTAAAACAGATAAAGGCAAAACATTTCTTTTCCGAAACAATGTAATGCAACACAGATCAGATGATAAACCAGAGGCGACCGTGTGGATCAAAATTGACCTGCAATTGAGAACCGCACACAAAACTACAAACTATGAAGTCCATAAAAAAGCTAGGGCTTTGAGCAGTCAATCAAATAACACTACGGAGATGTATCGATAATAGAGCACATCAAGCAGATTTATGGAACAGTAATGAGAAATCGAGAGTAGTACGATTAGACAGGGAGCGAAAATGTAAGAGAAATCAGAAGAACTTACAGATGGTGATTGTGGAGCTGCCTAAGAATCGGCGTGAACTTGAATCGAAACGCATCGCTCTGAAAAAATTTGGTTGAACAGCTTCGAGAGTCGGGGAGAGAGAGGGTAGTGTTTTCTCTCGGTTTTCTTGGATTGGTCTTCGTTAAGGGTGTTCCCTCTGGCCAGGAAATTAGTCTTCAGTGTTGCTGCCCGATCCTTTGCGAAGAATTTTTGTATCCTACCGATAAGTGCGGTATTTCTACCTGATTTTTTACGGCCACGTAGGAAATCGAATAAATATTTTTATAATTATTAAATTTTAAATTATTTTAATAATTTAATTAAATAATATGTATCAATTTAACAACATAATAAATCAATAATATTAAAATCTAAAATAATTATAACCAATTACAATAATATATAAAAAAGAGTTAATTACAAATTATACTATGAAAGATAATTCGAATCTCAATTTAGACTCTAAAGATCAAAAATTTTAATTTACATTCTCAAAAATTGAAATTTATATCAATGTGTACCTTCAAAGATTAAAAATCTCAATTTACACCCTCAAATATATAAATTTGTATCAATGTGTACCCCCAAAGATAAAAAAATTCAATTTGTACCCTCAAAGATAAAAATTTGTATCAATGTGTACCTAAAACTAAATTGATAAATTATACCTAAATCCCCTCATACTTGTCAATTAATCATTTAGACTCCTTCACATTTAGAATATTACTCCTACATCTCATGGCGTTTGTGCACGTGCAACACGTAACCCATTTTCGTTGACATATGTTAATATAACCGTTAAAAAATATGATTTTATCCTAATTAAAAATTATAAATTTATATTACCTTTTTTTTTGTGGGTCCGATATACTCTAAATTTCAAAATCAAGTTTTTCATTTGAATGTCTAATAGAATGTAGATATGTATATAATATTTTTTATATTCAGTGCAATATATTACCCAATGTGCAACCTTTTATTCTATTACACATTTAAATGATAAACTTGATTTTAACTTTAGAGTATATTGGACCCATCAAATAAAGGGTAATATAAAATTATAATTTTTTTTTAGAATAAAATCATATTTTTTAACTGTTATATTAACATATATCAACAAAAAGGGTTTACGTGCTACACGTGCACAAACGACATGAGATATAGGAGTAATATTCTAAATGTGAAAGAGTTCAAATGATTAAATAACAAGCATGAGGGGATCTATGTATAATTTATTAATTTAGTTTTAGATGTACATTAATACAAATTTCTATCTTTTGATAGTACAAATTGAGATTTTTTATCTTTGGAGGTGCATATTGATACAAATTTTTATCTTTGAGAGTGCAAATTAAGATTTTTTATCTTTGGGGTGCACATTGATACAAATTTCTATCTTTGAAGGTATAAATTAAGATTTTTAATTTTTGAGGGTGTAAATTAAGATTCGAACGATCTTTCATGGTGCAATTTACAATTAGCCCTATAAAAAAATATGAACATCAATCCATCATAATTATTACACAAATATAATAACAATTATTTTAAATTTAAACCATATGAAACACATTAAAATCATAATTGTTTCAATAAATTACTAGTTCACCACAAATCATATAACTTACATAAAAAATAAATTCATGTTTTAGCAACTCAAACATTTACAACAATAATAATGTTATAATATAAATTATACTACACTAATACTTTTATAATTATTAAAAAAATATAAAAAATTTAAATATATTTTTTGTGGGTAGGATAAGATAAGAATGTAGAAGTTGATGGGTATTCTGTATTCTTACCCGATTTGATCGAAAGATCAAAAATTCTTCTGTATTCCTATCCAATTTTTGCGACTAGCCGTTCAATAAGATAAAATAGAGTTGGATAGGAAAAAAAACTTGCAACCAATCAGAAATTTGAACATCCCTAATCTCCGTAGTGCTATGTATCTCATTTTCTCTTTACAGCTGCTCTAATTTTATTTCTTTTTAACTTTTCAAGATTTCTTTTGCTGTTATTTTTTATAGTGAGTTTGTCATGAATGGCAAAAGGATTTCTTTTCCATTAAAGTCCTTTTTTTTTTCTTCTTTTTTTATAAAAAAGAATAAGCAATCCACATGAAACAAAACATAACCACATCCCCTAATTTAGGTTATGATCCGATGATATCACGTCATTACTTTACTAATTCCTGTTATTATCAATTAATTATGTGAAATTCACATCAATTAAGTGGATTTTACCATTTCTTTATTTATTTTTTGTGATTCAAACCTCACATGTATGCACGTCAGTTAATGCGTATATCGACTAATTTATTTTTCAATTCAGTCAAAAGTAGGTCATCCACTCTAAAATTAGGATATTCATAAAAAATAAATTCATCATAAAATAGGCCTAAAGAGTTAATAACATTCAAATTCATTACGTATAAGTTTAAGATTCATCCGTATTACGCTCGTGGATTTTACCATTTCAACAACTACTCATAAACACTACATCCAAAATATTAAGCGTAACAATGGGACCAAACCAATAGTATCACTTAGTATAACCATCTACTATAAAGTGAACATATGGACATGTGACCTTCATAAAATTCAATAATCATCATTCATTTTTAGATTAAAATTGAACTCTATTGAATATTAGAATTCACAAATAATTTAACAGCTATATTGAATTAAGTCTCTAATTAGGTACCCAAATTAAGTTTCCATAACATTGCTAGTAACAGTGTAGGGCCTATTTTATTTAGCTTTCTTATTGGACCGTTACATTAAATATTTACTCTTTATTGGAATAATTTTGTAAGCAGGTCAATGTTGTGGAGGTAGGCCTGTCAATTGATCAAATTTGAATCGAATTTTGTGTCCCTCTAAATTTGAATTTGATTAAAAAATTCTATTATTGAATTCAATATCACCATTACACAAATTATTTTCTCCATTTATTGATACTTTCAAAACAATATACAGGTAGTTCATGTGGTAGCAAGAATGATCTACAAACGTATACGTGCCTAAATTCGAATTTTGACAATTTTTTGAGGACATGTCATAAAAAATTTATCTATCGGAGCCAAGCCTTAAATGATTTATTCATCGGAATTAATTGAAGTGTGCCTAACTTTAAAAAAAAAAGATTAATTAAAAAATGTCCCTTTCAAGTTTAGGTAATATTCAATCAACTCCCTCAAAGTTTGATACTTATAAATTAAGTATAGTCGTTAATTTTGAAATATTCATTTGCATATCACATGATCTCAAATTCTACGAAGAGACAAGATCCCTCTTCACATTATTTTACCTTAGGAAAAAGAATGAAAAGTTTTTGATGTGAGAATTTTTTGTTGAATTTAGGGTAATTTAATCTTTTCAATAAATCTAAGATAAATTTTACTTAATTTCCATTATTTTTTATTGTCTAAACTAATAATTTGAGTTAATGGAAAAATGTACAAACTTTGAGGAGATAATTTGTTGAAATTCAAACCGGAGGAAGTTAATTGCAACTTGATCCAAATTTGAAATGGGTATTTTGTAATTAACCCAGAAAAAAAACACACAGGTTCGTTAAACGAGAGCCGGCGTCGTTTTTATCAGATTCACATTTACGATTTCTTGAATCTCGACACTTCAAGCATGGTATATCTTACTCTGCCCGATTCTCTCTTCTCCCCTCTCTCTCTCTCTCTCTCTCGTGATAGCAATAAAGTCACCATAGTTTCATGGGCCATTTCTTCAACCATCCCTATTCTCAACAACACCGACGATGGCGTCTGTCTAATTATCGGTCAAAGGTAACATTTATTTGGGAACAAGTTAAGGGTTTTACGACTTGTTCTGTATTGAAACAATGCAGCTAGGGCTTGTTTCGCTGTTGAGAGCCGCATGGATCGCTGGGACTTTGCCTATACTCATCGCTTTAATACCTTCGCCTCGGCTTACTTGGTTCCACGATTTCTTGTTGGGATTTGCGAAGAGAGGGAAAATCATGCAATCTTCTTCGTATGTAAGTGATTACACAGACGTTTATGTGTAAGCGATCGTGTTTTGTAGAATTTTAAGTAGAGTGAGATTTGGGATTTGCTTTAATTAATTATCAAAGTTGCTGTAAAGTGGATGATCTGCTTATTATTAGTTTAAACGAGAATTCTGGAGTTGTAGATGATTCTGTTTAGTTAATCAAAACCCCTTCCCTAGCTTCTTCCAAAGCATACGACTTTTTGGATATAGATTATGATATTGCATAATGGATTTTATACATATCCCCACTGGTTTTCCAAATTGATCCGGTGGATAAATATAGTTCAGAATAATATTTGGATGATTCATACACAAAATCTCTTTCTTTTATCATACGACCATTCCATTTTGGGTGAAATTGATGGATTGTGGTTGGGGTTCAGGATCAGGTTTGATACTTGGATTGTTTGCTTATATGAATACAAGCGGGTATGTCTGGTTTAGGTATTAAGGGAGTAGATTGGATTAATTTAATCTGGTAATAATATAATACTAAATGAGGTTATAGCAATCCGATATTAATTTGAATTACTCTCAACCTGGTTAACTATTGTCATTTAACACCTAATATTAGGTAGTAATGAATACTATGTAGTAGGTGGTATTATTTTTAACAAGTATTAAAAATGTAATGACTTTATTATCCTTGCAAACTTAGTGTCACACCTTCATATAAAAGTTACACATGATGCAAAGCTTCACCCTCAATATTTATTTTGTCGTTTTTAATTTAATACCATACACTATTACTTAATCCAAACATAAATTTGATATTATAATTATACATTTGTATAGTATTCTAAACTTGCTCTAAACTTGTTATACAATGATAAGATTTAAATAGTACTTTTGTTACACCATTTTATGGATTGAATGGGAACTAATTACCCAATCATATCTTTTATTTGTACTTAAACCAAACATTCCCTCAGTGTACCCTCTGGCTCCTTGTCTAGTTATTTCTCCATTTTATTTCTAATCATTTATCCTTCATAACAGTTCTTATTATTTGTTACTTTTTTAAAGTGATGAAAAAAATAATGTTTTTTTTTATGTTGAGGCATGTACATTTGAAGCAAATCCTCCTTTTAATTATTTCTTCATCTTATTCAGAAGAAGCTTTTCCGAATCGTAATACGCATTATTCCATCATTTTGTTCTTTACCATTTATTACTGCGTCTCTGTCTGGTAGCATTTCTTGCCTCAAGTTCAGAAAAATTTACTCATTAGTTATTCTGTTCCATTGCAGAAATTCACTGTTCCTCAGAGATTCTTCTGTCATTTTTACATAGTGGCTGTCGTTTGGACAACGCTCTTGGTTGTTGCAACTTTGTTTTATGCGTATATAATGGCACCGCTGGTCTCTGAACCATTGCTTTATTCTACCATTACCAGTTTCTTGACTGGAGCTTCAAATAGGTTTTTCTTGCATAAATATCGTTCAACAACAGCAGAACAAAGATACAAAATTTGGCTTTCTGTGTTTGTTCTTTTGCTAATGGAAGCTCAAGTCTTGCGCCGCCTTATCGAGACTATATATGTATTTAAGTATAGCCCATCAGCTCGTATGCACATATTTGGTTATGTCACTGGCTTATTGTAAGTCTCTCTCTCTCTCTCTCTCTCTCTCTCTCTCTCGTTTGGTGAAGTGACTGAACCCCTCTGTTTGCCTCTATTCTGTACCAATTCGCTGCTGAAGTATACTCTTGCTTTATGACATAAACTACTTGATTATGATAAATTCATCATCTGTCTGGATACACATTGTCTATAAGCTTACGACAGCACGTATTAGGTTGGAGTTGACACTCATAAATTTTAATCTGGATTTCGGTGTTGTTGTACAGATAGACGAGCACTTTTTAACTGTTCTTTTCTGGTTTCTATATGTTGCTTATTAATGTGGTTATCATTATTTGCAAAATGGATGAATTGTGTTGTCAGTGAGAGATAATTTTTTTTTTTTTTGGAGTGGGAGTGGGAGGGGGAGGGGACCTTGAACTCTTGACCTCAAGAAGGTAAACCTTTCAGAAGGTAAGAAGTACCAGTAGACCAAAGGTCCATTGTCAGTGAAAGATAATGCAAGTGCGAGGACAAGTAAAACAACAAGCAAAAAGAAAGCTTCCAATCTGTTATTCTCACTGTATCTTGTGATCGATTTTGTGGTACCTACTTTAAAGTGCTTTCTTAGTGTGGATTGAAATTTTTTTTAAGTGTTCTTTCTGTTTTCTGTTTGTTGCCTATCAATATGGTTATTCTTTATTTACTGGATATATAAATTGGATGAACTGTGTTGTCAATGAAAGAGACTGTAAATGGGAGGACAAGTAAAACTTTAAGCAAAAAGAAAGTTTCCAATCTGTTATTCTCAATGTATCTTGTGATCGATTTCTTCTGATTTTATAACAGACATAATCATAACGTTTTTCGGTGCTAATAATTTTATATTATTTTAGAAGTTCCATACCAAATGTTTAGATGCTTCGGTTCTTTTTTAAACGTACTGTGTTCATCTATTCATTTTAAACGTATGCTGTAAACTTGATTAAAAAATAAGACGCCAATATTGTTGTGAAAGCACATAACTTGAAACAGTATTCCAGTTACAGCAATTGCAACTATGGTTAGCATTAAAGTGATATAATTTGCCAAACAATATGACAATTACTTAACTGTGCAGTGTGATGAGAATGCCATAACTTTTAGCCTTTATATTTCTGTTGATCATTCTGTTTATTTGTCTGCTTTAGAGGATGTTTTACTGATTCAAATCATCTTTCTGAGGTTAGTTTCTATACAGCAGCTCCACTATCGCTGTGCTCTACTTTTGCACCTGAGGTGTTCAAATTTACAGAAAATCTGGTTATGGAGTTCGTTGTTAAAGGAAAGAATCAGATGCCAGTCTCTGAATTTGATTTTTCGGGATTTGTTAACCATCTCCTGAGGCTTAGATGGTATGCATGGATTGGTGCAGCTATATTCTTTTGGGGTTGGATTCATCAGCGCCGTTGTCATGCAATTCTTGTAAGTTCCCATGTCTTTCTACCATGTGTTGTTTGGCTTTGATGTCAATTCATTGTGTTCATTTCCCTTCTTGGCCAGTTAAATTGCTGACATCGGTGTTGGTAGATAGTATTAATCCACCAAGTACTCATATTTTTTTCACAAAAATGTGATATTAGCATCAAAATGCAGGACTAACCAAAGTTGTTTATACTTGAAATGCAAATTTTTGTGTGGGACAAAAAATGCTAAATTATGTTGATTGACATGCTTACTGTTTGTGGGCTAAATATGAAAAAATGTGTTGGTTGAAGTTCCGCTATAATGGTGAAAATCTAAGACCTTGACATCAGTCATTATGGAGAAAGAATTCTGGTGCTTTGTTTCTTCAGTGATGAGTACACCTTTATGAACACTATATATGCAGTCTGTTTCAATGGATATCAGTATATTTCATCTTTGATTGAATGTAGTGTGCCTATATGAAGTTGCAGTTGAGACCAGCCTCTTTGTGTTTTGATGAATGAGGCCATGGCTTATCGTGAGCTAAACTAACTAGCATATGGTTTATTGTCATGCTCATATTGGGCTCTGGCAAGCTGTTGATTTGGAGTCTGAGCTTGTAGTTCAAACAGAATGATAGGGGAGTATTGACGTGCAACCAGGAGGTGTTTATACCAGTTTCTTTAATCTTAAAGCTTATGTAATTTTAATCAACTGTTGTAGCATTTCTACTATGACTCCTATCTGTCAAACACTCAAAAGCTTATGCATAGTTAGTTTGCAAGGCACATCTTCTTGCTTAGATTCCATGCTGAAAGAAGAAATGTTTTGATTGTGCAATTATGACAAACTCATTTCACCTGCTATGGAAATTTGGGAATAACTAGAATAGACTTACATTCACTGCAGCTTTCCCCTTTTCTTTATTCATATCCAACAGTCATAAATGCACATCTTGCAGCCTGCTGAATGTCTGTTACGTACTATTGTACCGTTGTCAAATATTTTATCTCTACCTTTTGACCAGGGATCATTGCGAGAGAGCACAGAACAAATTGAGGACTATGTAATTCCTGAGGGCGATTGGTTTGAATATGTTTCATCTCCACACTATTTGGCTGAGATTGTAACTCTCTCTCTCTCTCTCTCTCTCACACACACACACACGTGTGATCCTCTGTCAACTTCCTTTAGTTTGACAATAACTCTGGATCTGAATATGCAATAGTATATGAAATATGTGTAATGTCAAAATCGAAGAGGATTCAGTCATTTTAATTAGTTTAATTTTTGCCAAGCAGTGTTTTTTCATGGTCTTATTTGTTTCTTTGTTGATGGTGAAGGTTATATATGCTGGTCTTGTGGTTGCTAGTGGGGGGCTAGATCTCACAATCTGGTTACTTTTTGGATTTGTGGTAATTCTTATTCCCTTTTCAAGAACATTTGGAGAGTTCATGCTTCATTTTTCAATGCCATTTTTCTACTCCAAAATCTGAAGCTTTTTGTGTATGAGTGGCAGGTCACAAATCTTGTATTTGCAGCTGCAGAAACACACAGGTGGTATCTTCGCAAATTTGATAATTATCCTCCCAACCGATTTGCCATTATTCCATTTGTCTATTAATGCCTCTGGTTACTTATGGTTTACTGGCCAAAAAAACCCATGCGTGCCTTGGGATTGCGAGGATTTCACTGAAACATTGTCAACTTCCCTCTATCGGGATGAGCATTTTTTCTTGTAGGGTGGCTTTTGTTTTCCCAAATCTTTTTCCTTTGATCGGGTTATCAGGTTAAACATCGGAGGAGTTGACGTATATCTTTCAAAATAACTGCGTCCTAATCAATGTTATTGGAGCTACGTTACCTGTTCAAACCAAATTCATGCCTTTGTAACTTCTGTATTCTGGTGGTTATATAAGACATGGTCGTCTTTAATTGATCCGTGTATATTGTATTTTCATAAATTATTAGAGTGGCGTTGAATTACAAGGTTCTGTCCCTTGAGGTTCAGGAACATGGTATGGAGGCAAGAAAAGAATGCATAACCTATCTTCTTCCATCGATAATCCGATGCAGTCTCTTGTCCAGTCGCCATTCTCTCTAGTGAGGAGTAACTACTATAGACTTGTCTGTAGAAAGAAAAGTTTGGGTTTCAAGCTTTGCTACCGTTTGGGAGGGAAAAAATGTTGGGTGTAATTGTTATACCGTGTCTTCATGTTGACTTAGTATAAGAGTCTAATGATAAGATAATATATGAGCAAATAAATTTCATATATTCTATTAATTATTATGTCATGTCATTTAATAATCACTTACGTAAAATTTATCTTATCTATTTATAAGTTTATTATTAAATAATGACATTACGTGTCAATAATAACGTGCTACTGTCTTCGCCCCCCCCCCCCAAATACTTTCTCCTCGGAGTGAGGTTGAGCAGAAATTCCGGAGATCATTAGGTCTAAATGGAATGTATCTCCTTTTGTTCAAGGATTATACTCTATTGATACCTACACACTATGAAAAACACATGGTTTTCCATTCACAGGCCTCTTGAGTTTATAAAATGACATAAACGTATCATTGTCAGGTTTTCAAACGCCAGAACAACTAGAATGGATGTTGCACTGCCCTTATGCTTTTACAGAACACATTAGGGTATCTCTTCACTGATTATCGACATACTTATGCATAGAGATCGATACCCCAGAATTTGGCGGGTTGATTGGTCCGATGGTTTCGGTCCATACTTTTTATAACGTCTATGTCCTCTTTGGTTAGCTCAAAGTCGAAAACTTTGAAATTCTCCGCCAGTCGCTCGAGTTTTGATGACTTTGGAATGACAACTGTGCTGCGTTGGATACCCCAGCGGAGAACAATCTGGGCCACAGTTTTCTTATATTTATCGGCTAGACCCTGATGCCACAGAAGCAAAGACCAAAGTCAATTTTTCACGAACCAGTGCATAAAAGAAATTTCCTTTCTTTCATAATGAGAACGATAATTTAACAATACATGAAGAGAGGATATGTGAACTTACTTTGAGGACTGGGTCATCCAAACACGATACTGAACCAAACCATTCGGTGTTAGATACAGCACCCCCTAGAGGCGTGTGGGCTGTAACACAGATGCCATGCTTTTGACAGAATTTTACAAGAGAATCACGCTGGAAGTAAGGGTGTGTTTCTATCTGATTCACAGCGGGCTTCACTTTGGCATAAGCTAAGCAATCTCGGGTTAGGAAAATGTCGTAGTTGCTGCAGACACAGACACCGTTAGCAGAGTAAGACTACAAAACTGGTATAATATTTGTAATTCGAGAGTCATTTCCCGATAAAACAGGATTTAGGTCTTTGGCATGCACTTGCAATACTACATTCAGTTAGCACGAGCTTTGGGAACAGGCCAATGACAGAGTATGAAGACAATTTTTTATCAAAGCCAAGTGACAACAATTCAACTGGTGGTTATGGCAACCACATTTTGTCGTACATGCCAGCAGATACATGATGAATTTCACATTTTTCTTGCATAAAATTGTAGACATATGCTCAATGATGTAGGTAATATTTAACAGTACATGGCACGACAACAGGGAAAAAACTTTGTGCATAGCTACTTAAAGATGCAGAAAAGGACACACGGACATTAAACTTTGTAAGCATACCTGATCCCTATGCTGCGTACTAAGCCCAAGGAAACCAACTCTTCCATAGCATGCCAGGTAGATTCCAAGGATATGGTAGTGTCTATGTCTAGGACACCATCCTCTCCTAGTGCACTGGCAGTTGTACCAACTCCTGCATGCATATGGAATATGCGCCAAAAAATTACCAAATCACATACGAAGAAAATGTCTGAAATACTCTCCAGGATAAAATATCAATTTGTGGGCCGACACTGAAACAAAGCTCTCAAAATTCGAGATTTCTGTAATTAGATATATCAGGAAGGGAGAAGGAACTCAATTTTATCTACACCATCATCCTGTATAATAATCAGAGTCTAAAGTATTCTACCAGAGGAATGATCTCTAGCATGCCACTGGAGTTTTTTTGCATGGAACTACTGATTCCATGAATCACGTGTAAGATGGTTGGAAGCCAACTGGTGTAAGAGTTCTTCTCCCAAGTTAAACAATTTTTCTCCGCCACGTTTTATGAAAGAAACTCTCCTAAACAGTCCAAATTTTCAAGCTGTGCACCAAATCACCAATGGGGTAAAGATCCGTTTGGTGTAAATTAATGATCTGACATTCATACTTTCCAAGCCCTCACATTATACTGGTACAAAAAACATTGGATCATTTAAGGTCAGTACCCATTCTGGTTGCTATTAAACATGGAATTGACATGATATAAAATTAATCTTTTGCATTAGTTGAAAAAACAATAGCCCTGAAATTTGAACTCACATTTCATGTTTGTTAGTCCAAGTCTTTTTTATCACTGCACTGGGCAATAATCCCTCAACAATATTTTTAAGTCAAAACCCTCAAGTTCTGATCCCAATTAAGAAATACACAACAAAGAGATAAATATGTGATTGAGAGAGGACAGGCAGGAAGCACCTGTATGCTTTGTGGCTATAGGGAAGTGAACAAGGTACAGATCCAGATAATCTAGCTGAAGCTTCTTCAAACTGTCTTTACAGGCCTCAAGAACATGTCCATGGTCTGAATTCCAAAGCTGCAATTAGGATAGATAGTGAAAAACCATCTCTTCACCCGCAAAACAAAAGATTTAATCTAATGCTAAACTAACAAAGACTAGAAAACAAACACCCAAAAAATTCGAAAAGAAATAAAAGGATTGGCTATGACTAGCCTTGGTAGTGATGAAAAGATCCTTCCTCTTCACTAGCTCTGTCTTAAATGCATCTGCAAGTGCGTCCCCCACCTCTGCTTCATTCTGGTAATCAGCTGCAAGTAATGGAAATTTGTCAGACATCATCAACCCAAGAATACATTGAAAGTTTACACCTGGAGCCCCAGAAAAGGATACATATGAGAAAAGAATAAGCAATCTTGTGGATGGTGCACTGAGATATGTAACAATCTTCCCCAATGCACTGATAGAGAGTGTAAAACTCTCAATTTTTAAGGACTTCCTAACATTAACCAAATATAAAAGAAAAAATATTCCCTACAAAACAATGGATCCATTCCTGTGCAATAATACTTATGAAGTGGTCAAAAGATGGTCATGTGATAGATATGATTCCACTAAACCAACCAAGTTAATGTCAAGAATTAGCAACCAGAAATTGAACACCAGCTCAGTTTTGGATGTTATCCAATTCATTCCAAATCATACTACAAAAATGCGTCCTCATTGAAGGTTTCAAGACTGGTGTATTGCGATGACCTTCTCCTCTGTGTCTACATGAACGGAGTGCTCCTTAATATTTAACAAATATAGAACGTCAACATAAAAGGGGGATCACATTTTTGCATAAACATATCAAAGAATGAAATAAAATGATTCAAGATGGTTGCAAAAGGTGATCACCGAATGATCAACGTGGATGAATAAAAGATTCCGCACTTGGCATAAATTCCTAACTTTAAGATCTAGGTATGAGCTGGTGGTCAATTTCTATCCATAGGAGCCAATTAAAGGAACTCCATTGTTAAGAAATCAACCATTGCAATCCTGAAATACAATTATCTCAGCTTTTAGCTACTTGGCTGTGGAAGTTGAATCTCAAATTACATTCAATCTGCTAATACATCTCTAATGCTCAATTCAAGAGTTACAGTTAAATGGCACTAGTCATTTTTGTTGTCATGGAAGCCCTTCTTCTAACCCTCTATACTAACTTGCAATTAGCTAACTTTTTGTGCTTCTCCTAAAAAGATCCTTCAAGCATGAAACTGCTTTAAATTATCCAACTAAAACAAAATATTTATAACCTAAAATACAATTCTTGAATAGTCCCGAGACACCACATCACACCAAAGCCACAATAATAAATTAACCAAAATAGATAAAATAAAATAAAATAAAAAATCAAGCAATAAGTGAGTGATATAACATCAGTACTTAAGTCACATACCCACCTCACACCCGAATCAAAGTCCAAGATAGAAAGTAAGAAACACCCAAAAGCACAAAAAGACGCAGAGAGAGAGAGAGAGAGAGAGAGAGAGTACCAGCACAGTCGAAATGACGATAACCAATATTGATGGCATTGATGAGGAGGCTCTTTATGTCCTTGTCGTCCATACGCCAAACTCCGAGACCGATTATCGGCATATTGAAGCCACTGTTCAGTGTTATAGCCATTTTTGATTCTCTTCCTCACCAAAATCTTCTCTTTCTCCCTCTTCTGCAACTACCGGGCCTGTAGTGTCGTTTGCGGCTAGCCACTGTCGTTTATAAACCTGTTCGCATCAATCATCCACTTGCAACGGCGTCGTACTGAAGCTTAGCCCATACCCAACAGCAGCCTCAGATGTTCATCTCACGGGTGCAACTTAGCTTGAGCAACCGATTTCAACCCGAAAAAATTAGGATTTGAATAAAAATTTTTAATATTTAGATTAGGTTTGAGTTAAAAAATCTCAACTCGAATTTAATTTGAATTGGCCTTGAGTTCAATCAAAACCTGACAAATTAAAAAAAAAATATTATATATATATATATAAAATATTAACATTGATTTTTTATTTTTAGTGTGAAAATTGATAATCAATAATCGTGTACTGTCATGAATGAAATATATGGTTATGTTTTATAAATTTATA
>CAUOFW020006676.1:0-23277 GCA_963454935.2 Ilex paraguariensis | reverse complement strand
GGTGAGTAACTAAGCATAAACCGTGACTAGGCTACGGAATATCAAAGACTCCACCAAGTTATCCACCTTCAACCCAGTCAACACCGAACCATTGCTCTCTGAAAGAGGGGGAGGAAATGAGTTAAATGGGATATACCCAAGTGGAGGTTCCTCTTGGTTTTGTCAACTAAGAGATTTTAGCTATTCATGCTTAAAATAAAGACAACAATATGAATGAGAAGACAATTATGAAAAAATAAAGACTAAAGCTAGCCATAAACGAATTGCATAAATTTAACTTCTGGATAACCCCCTCTTACTAAAGATTGGATGAGAAACTACTCACTCTTCATGGCTTTGTTAAAACTAGAAAAGTGAGTGATGCTCATCCCTCCAAGTAGAGGAGTTACAAGGTAACACATTTTACACAAGGAGCCGATCTTCGACAAAGAATGAGTGAATCATGTTCCACCCTTCATGGCTTTGGTAAAGCTCTAGAAAAGTGGAAGAGTTTCATTCCTCTAAGGGAAGAAGAAAGCTCAAGAAATGGAAGTAAAAGAAAGCAATAACACAATAAAAGAAAGCAATACTTAAAGTAAAAGAACGCAATAAATTAAAAGGAAGCAAGAATACAATAAAAAAAAGCAATACTTAAAGAAAGCTATAAGCAATAAGGAAAGAAATAATACTTTTGGAGGTTTTTCCACTACCAAAAGATGAATGCTTTACAAGTCCTAAAGGGTGGTATTTATAGGCAACAAGGGAGGGTGAAAGTCTTGTTAGGTGGCCTTGAATCTTGTTAGGTGGACTTGAAAAGTCTTGTTAGGTGGCCTTGAATCTTGTTAAGTGGACTTGAAGAGTCTTGTTAGGTGGCTTTGAATTTTGTTAGGTGGACTAGAAAATCTTGTTAGGTGTCCTTGAATTCTTTGATCCCCCTTTGTTTTGAGTTTTGATAATTGGCACCCTAGTAGTTTGTAGCTTTAATGCAATTGGCTCCCCAGTAGTTTGTAGCTTTGATGCACAAAATCCTGAAAAGAACAACAATTAATGCATTATCTTTTATTCACACACTAATTCTAATTTGATTTATTTTGACTAATTTAACTTTATTAAACTAACACAATTTACCTATTAAATTATGCCTTAATTAGGGTTAATCACCCCCACAACTATTGCTTCCCTCATACATTACTAGAGACCACCTCCCTCTACCCCAGTGTACCCCCATAATATTGGGAAGGTCAAGACTATCCTTGAGTTTGCGGCATTGATGTATGAGGACCCAACTCAGTTCAAGGGAACGGTCCAAGTGAGGGCCTTAAACATTCATATGGGATTTTGAACATGCTTCTTCATTATAATCTACTTCCAAGGGGCACTGAGAAGACGTCTAACATTGAAAAGCTAGCCCTTTTGGATGCGGTTATGTCGGGAAAGGCGATAAACCTTGCACTTTTTGTATGGGAAGTAATGAAAGACTTTGTCAAGACCTAGAAACCTAAGGCCAATCCACCTTTCAAAGTAAAGGCTTATGCCTTTGACAAGCTCACTCCTCCTTTGACTAGGGCTATTGGAAAGGCCAGTAGCAGGAAGAGGGCGGCGATGAGCCGTAGTGAGCGGGCCAAGGTTTCGAGGCCAGAGTCAAAGGTTGCTAGACCTTCCTCTTCTGAACCATCTATAAAGCTTGTTGTCCCATGACCTTCATCTAATGGGCCGTTTGTGTTTGTACCATCAACCTCTGTACCTGAGCGCTCAATATCTCGGCTCCTCGATGCATTAAAGGTGACAGTGCATTAGATTTCGGCCATAATTGAATAGATTGTTTCATCACACATTCCCAGAGAGCCCATCCCAGGTGGACCACCACCTCTAGCTGTTGGACCCTCCGCCTTTACTCCCTCAACTTCCACTTTGGCTGAGGTGGGGGATACTAATGAGGACACTAACGAGGAGGTGGATGATGAGAGTGATTTCGACATTGGTGACGATGATAATGGAGATGGAGATGAGGAGTAGGATACCATAGTTTTTGTCTTGTCTTGTTTGGGTTGTAGATGATCAGGTGGAGTTATCGGTCTAGTAGAACAGTCATTAGGAATTAAAGCCATTTTGTTTTTCTTTTTGAATGCAAACTCCATGTACCCAACTTTTGAAAGACATTAATGAAATACCATAATTTTGGTTTCATCTTGTCCAAGTTTATTTCTATAATTGCATTCTGATTTTTATATTTTGAGTGCTTGACGGATGACTTGTGGAAATGGATTGTTGCAATTTCATACTTGTTTATTTTCATTTGAAAAATAAATGTTGCTAGGTACTAGCAAAGCTCAAGTTAGGGGTTGTGATTAGAACAAAACATTGCATATTTTATGTGCATTTACATCCCTTTTATAGTTAATTTTGTGGTTAAAATGAGCGGAATTGCACTGTTCAAGCTTTTAATGAAATTTTGATATGTTTACAAGAAAAGGGGTTCAAATGGTGATTATTAGGCCCTATAATGATGCTGGAGTTGACTGGAGATGAGATGGAGGATTGATGTTTGTTAGAAAGGTGGAGAAACCAAGAATTTTACAAACAAGGAAAAATCTACCAGTAGGTTTTAGCTACTGGACCTGCACCTACCACAAACCTACAGATAGGTTTTGCTCACTAGAGTGAAACCTACCGGTAGGTTTCCATCGACCTACCGGTAGGTTTTACTGAAACAGCACAAGTTCTGCATCTCAAGCTCTGCAACTTTGGGGGTCCCACCATTGGGTCTCCCACTCATCCCTGACACCCCTTACACACTAAACATCCCCTCATACACTCATGCTTGGACTTTTGGAGCTTTGGGCTAGGTGTGAAGATGTTGGGTGTGTAGGCTACTCCTGCACTAGCCTGTCCAACCCATCCCTTGGCAGCCCCTATTGATTGGGATCACATCACATAGGCCTGGGGACACTTCAAGGATGTTTTTGGAAGGCTTATTCACCATTATGAAGCATGAGAGAGATATACATTGTAATATATATAGAGAGAGAGAGTCTAAGCAAGAAGATGAATAGTGCTAGAGAGAGAAGTTAATATTTTTACAATTCCTTCCATACATTGCCTTGTAATTTATTATAAGACTTGTTTAAGCAATGTTGAATGTGCTTAATGTCATTTATTGCAAGTTCATTTAAAGTTTAGCCTTAAATGTTGGATTTCACTATTAATGCATTTTAAGCTTTCTTCATTTCTTAGTTTTAAAATGGGTATTGCATTTCTCTCTTCATAGTTTAAGATTTCTTGCATTAACATAGTTCAAATCTTCATTCCTTTACAATGTCTTTCCATTTCATTATTGTATTTGCTTTGAGTATGAGTAGCTAAGCTTTTAGGTTGGCTAATCCAAGGGAGCCTCCTCTTGGGTATGTCATTTCAACTCATTTTCTTTCCACCTCGCAGTGTACGTTGGTTCGGTTTGACTGGGTTGAGTGTAGACGTGGTTGTGAGTTCTTGATACACCGTAGGCATTGTCATAGGGTATGCTTGAATCCTCAAATCAAACGAACATCTAGACACCATTGGGGAATATCTCAAGTTGAGTTCGCATTCCCGTTGGAATGAACCCTTCGGATTAGCCAACACCTTTCCCATTTCATTCTTCATCATGACATAATCACAAACCAAACTTCAACAACAAAAGATTTTTACTCTTTGCTCTTTGCCAAAATCACCTTCAACACGATTCAACTCCTTCCCTGAGGAGACGACAATGGAATATTTTCCAAGTAAAATACGACACTCAAAAGACTCCTTGTGCTTGGGGAGCACTTTTGTGCACACACACATCTCATTCATTCCATCACACATCCGTTTTCCCATTGTTTGCAATAATCCCGAGTGAAAGTTACACTCACCCACTTACATACGTTGATTAACCCTAATTAGTATGTAAATTAGAATAATTAAACAAGTCAAATTGGTATGATAAAATAACTAAAAACTATCAATCAATTAGGGTTTGTGCGTAAATTAGGGTTTTATTTTTGTTATGTTTAAAATTTCAGGGATCAATGCGGAATCACCAAAAAACATGAAGAAAAATGCGTCAAAGCTTGAAAGAACAAAGGAGCAAACTGTATTATACATGAAAGAAGAGTCAGCAAGCCAAAAAGATGATGATCCAGAAAGGCTCCATCGTCTGGATGGTACAGAGGAGTCTGGACAGTGGCCCTTGGCGGCTCATCATGATCCTCTACCTCCTGCTTTCCTCTGTCTATAAATACTGCATGCCTCCTTTATTCTTCACATGGCTGAACTTAGGGAGTTCCAGGGAAGAGTTAAAAGGGAAAAGAGAAAAAGATAAAGAGAAAAAGAAAAAAGAGAAAGAAGAAGACTGATAAAAATCTGGTCTGTTATACACTCTAGCCGAAACTCTGTATTTCTACATTTATGTTATATCTTTCTATTTGGATAGTTTAACTACCACACTTTTTTCTCTTAACTAATAATAAAAGTGGTTGTGTTTCAGCTGTTCCTTGTGAAAGAAGTGTTTAAGTCTATATTTCAAATTATAATTGTAATGAAAACTACATGTACTCCTTGCTTGTCTGTAGCAATGGGGTGTGAGTAGTTATTTAAATCCTCCAGTAAGAGGCAAACATATGTATAATATTGGTTAACTTCTGGAAATGCTGACGTTATATCTATCTATCTATCTATATATATATATATATATATATATATATATATATATATGCACACACACACATATATGTATTCTACACTTCATGCATGATACAGTGATGTACGTAGTTTCAGTACTACACCTAGAATTTTGTCATCAGTGCATCATCAGCCTGCCAGTTAAATATCTACGGTGATTCATCGGTATGGCTAGTCCTCCAGCACAGCACTGAGGATGTTCCACTGATGCATGGTACTAAACCTAAATGATCCTCATGAATGGCTTGTCCTTCTGGGTTATTAGGGTTGTTTAACTTATATACAATAATACTGCTAGATGAATATCTACGGGATTGCATCGGTATGGCTAGTTCTCCACCAGAGCTCTGAGAATGTTCTACTATAGCATGTTGTAATCATGAGACCAACGATAAAAGTGATCCTTATGAATGGATTGTCCTTCTGGATTACTAAAATTGTTGAACTGGTACCTCTACTACCACCAGTTAACCTAAGAAGTTGTTGTGTTATGGTTTATTATATACATATACATTATAACATGTGTCAATTGAATATCCACAGTGTTCTATCGGTATTACTTGACCTCCAAAGGCAATGAAGATGTTTTATTTGGTACATATATCAGAGATGACTTATTGAATAATTGAAGTATTCCTCATGAATGGCTTGTCCTTCTGGTTTACTCGAATTAGTCATTTGGCATATCTATAACCAGCTAACCTAAGAAATTGTTGTGTTATGCTTTACTTCCACCAGCTAACCTAAGAAGTTGTTGTGTTATGATTTATTATGTACGAACTTACTATCATGGGACAATTGAATAAATCAAGTATTCCTCATGAATGGTTTGTCCTTCTGGTTCACTTGTATTAATCAATTGTCATGGATACCACCAACTAACCTAAGAAGTTGTTGTGTGATGGTTTATATATATCAGACCTACCAGTTAACTTGCCAGTAACATAGGAGTTAAATGTTGTAAGGTAGCATTTCCAATATTCAACCAATATAATGCATATGGGCTCCTTAAACTGAAGGATACTTTTTATATAATATTGTCTTCTATCAACTTTATTTACAATCAACCATTTAATTAGACTAGTTATCAATCTAAGCTCACATCACAACGTATCACACTATCATATTCGAAATAACAACTTCACTACTTTTATTTTATTTCCTAATTATTAAAACTCTTCGTGGGATCGATACTTGGACTTAAAACCAAAAAAACTACAATTCGACCACTTATACTTGGGTGTATATATATAAATCCGAACACAAAAAAAAAAAATTCAAATCAAGTTTTTGGCGCCGTTGTCGGGGAGTTATGGTAATTTGAGTCACTACACACACATACAAGTTTTTATAGAAATATATAGATAATGTTACAACTCACGTGTTACTCTTATAGTGATTAGAAAAAGAAATATTCATGCAATACACAAGAATATTGATTTAATTTTACTCGGGAAAAATATGAATTATGAATTCCTAATTACTGAAGTTTGCTTGTCCTTCTGGTTCACTTCGATTAATTAATTGCCATGGATACCAGCAGCTAACCTAAAAATTTGTTGTGTGATGGTTTATATACATCAGACCTACCAGTTAACTTGCTAGTAACACGGGAGTTAAATGCGGTAAGGTAGCATTTCCAATATTCAACCAATATAATGCATATGGGATCCTTAAACTTATGGATACTTTTTATATATTATTGTCTTCTATCAACTTTATTTGCAACCAACCATTTAATTAGACTAGTTATCAATTTAAGCTCACATCACAAGCAATCACCTACTGTCATATTCGAAATAACAATTTCACTATTTTTATTTTATTTCTTAATTATCAAAACTCTTCGTGAGATCGATACTTGGACTTAAAACCAAGAAAACTAAAATTCGATCACTTATACTTGGGTGTATACATATAAATTCGATCACACAAAAAAAGGTCGAATCAAGTTTTTAGCGCCGTTGCAGGGGAGTTATGGTAATTTGAAACTAAATAAAATACGAAAATTGTTGAATTTATAATATATATATATATATGTGTGTGTGTGTGTGTGTCTGTGTCTGTGTCTGTGTCTGTGTTTTCTTTAATAGTTTATGTTTGTACATTATGTAACTCCTCTAAACACACCCTAGACGGCATTACATTATAAAATCATTCATATCATAAGAGCACTAATATAATCCATTAAGAAACAAGACTTCATTTGTCATCCATGAATATTTACAACATTATCCAAAAGAATAAGCCTAAGTCAGGGCTATTACATCTCAAAAATTAATTAAAGAAACGCAGCAGAATAAACAAAAGAAGCAAGACTACACAATCCTCCAAAAGAATGTCCTAGTCTAGTACAAAAGGAAAGGAGATCGCTCTATGCATCCACCTCGGGATCCACACTCCCATCCAGTTGAGTCACCCAAGTAGCGGGCTCCTCAACCCTTACGTCCTCATCCTTAAACGGGTAATCTAAAAAAATTAGCGATAGGAGTGAGCACAAAACTCTTTAGAAAAATTCTCCCAAACCCATACAAGGTTTAGAAAAGTATTTAAAATGGTCAGTCTCAATTTTAACATAACATAGATACATAATTTGAAATAAAGCAGTGACATTTAAAAAAGATCTCAAGTTTATTTAACAACATTACTTAAATGAATAAACGAGCACCAGATATAAATAATAACCATTAATTGCCATAACTAATTTCCAACTATTCTTTCGGTAGGTGGCATACTTTGTGGTAACCTCCACCCCCTTTAGGTCACCTTTGATTCTCAAGCATTCTTACCGGGAACCTCTTGAGAATGGATGAGCATCCTTACAAGGAACCTCTCACCAATCACTACATTGTTTCTCAAGCATCCTTATCAGGAACCTCTTGAGAAGGGGTGAGCATCCTTTCAAGGAACCTCTCACTCATGTGCATCAGAAATAACCCAACCAAACATACAATTCCAATATTTATCTCAATTTACAAGCATCTATCCAAAATTCCCAAAATATATCATGTAACAATTTCATAACCAACTAAGAAAATACATGAGATCACAATAACATCATTTTTCTACGCAACACAAAGCACTATGGTTTCGAAATCCATAATAAAGAATGCATTTAGGAAAGAAATACATCACTCTCCAAAAATTAGGGTTTTAAAACTAGAAAGGAGATTTCATGGGTATTAAACCCTACTTTGTTCAAAACATGTAATCCTTGCAAAAAGCTTAAGAGAGGATGATTCCATAGCATATATATTTACCATTGATAGCCAAAACATACATATATAAATACCTTAGCCTCAATGTAAGTGAATGAGAGAAAACCCCTACTTTGAATCCTTAGTTTATAGGAAGAACTTGAGCTTTGATCTTGAATCTATTCTTAAATCTCTTGTTTTCTTCTTCCTTTCTTTCTCTCTAATGCTCTCTAGGGTTCCAAGAGGTGTGGGTGAGAGTGGAGTGAAATAAATGAGGGCAAATGGATGAAAATGGGGTTTAAAACACCTTAGCCCCTAAATTCACAGTTCACAGTTCACAGCCTGTTTTGGATTTCTCCAAAATTACGATTTTACCACTAAGAATCTCTAATTTGATCCATATGACTACCCTAAGGTTTTTCGAAGTTCCGGATTCATTTTTAATGTTATTTTAACCTAAAAATATTTATTTTTATGATTTATCTCAAAACCAAAGTCAAGGTACACCCGAAACACTAAAGTTTCTATTTTACCCATCCGAGTTCCGATTGAGATGATATGGAATGATAAGAAAGAGCTCTAAAACTTTCATGTTTTATTTTTTGAGAGATATTGACTACATCAAGGTCTAAATCGGGCTTGAAGTTGCAGCCAGTGCACTGTTTAAGCTAATTGGGCTGTTTTGACATCACTTCGTTATCTAGGCATAACTCTCTCATCCAAACTCTGATTGAGATGATTCAAGATGATATGGAATGCTAATAAAGATATCTACAACTTTCATGTTTTGAGTTTTGAGAGATATTGACTGTATCAAGGTTGGAATCGTGCTTGCAATTGCAGCTAGTGCATTGTTCACGTCCTGTTTCATCCCTTTTTCATTTCCAATCCATTCCTAAGCCAACCAAATCCATCCCAAACCTCTCCAACACATATTTCTACACAAAAAATATTTAATACAACTTCTAGAACCTAAAATTTCAGATTTTCACTTATTAAAACTAAATTTAAACTAATATTTTCACTAACATTTTAAATGTCTACTTTTCCAATCTACCAAATTCAAACACACATCACTACACATATCCAAATTTTTACCTCAATTATTTACTATATATCTATATACATGATGGTGTAAAACGAATTGTATGATTAATGAATCATTATTATGTTTTTGCAGTGATGGTGGTTTGATAATGGTTGAAATAGTTTTCCAGGGGCTGGGAGGATTAACACAGAAGAAATATAGTGGTTCACCAGCTCAGGAGTTCGGTCATTCCACTCTTTAATGGAGACTCTTGCTCCTTGCCTTTCAATAATGATGATTACCAGAGTAAAATTGCTAGTTTTTGCCTCTAGGGTCCTCTGCCCTCTTTCGGGGCGTTACATAGTATTTATAGGGCTGTTCCCTATTCAATGGGATCTTGGCCGAGATTCTGGCCCTTATTTCGTGGGCTTCTCCTTAATTCTAGGAGAAGATCTTGGTTGGTTGAGATTAGGTGTCTTGATTATAGTTTCCTAACACTTTAGGCACCTCACGTGGTTATCCAGTCGTTGCCTTGCCTTAAGAAACATTCAGCCCTTTACCTTCTGACCTCAGTTAGTATGATTGACCTCGCAGTCTAAACTGAACTCCTGAGCTAAAACTTGGGATTTACTTTAGGCATCATCAATACATATATAAAAGAAAATGTGGGGTGTTACAATCCACCCCCTTTAAAGAAAGTTTCGTCCTCAAAACTTACCTCAAGTAGCGAACAAATATGGATACTTCTCCCGCATTTCTCACTCCGATTCCCATGTAGCTTCCTCCACTCCATGGTGTTGCCACAAAACCTTCACCAATCTGATAACTTTGTTGCGAAACACTTTTTCCTGGACGTCGAGAATTTCTACCAGTTGTTCTTTATATGTTGCTCCATCTTGAATTTCAATCTCCTCCAAGTTCACGACTGGAGTTGCATCCGAGTGACACCTTCTCAACATGGACACGTGGAACACATCATGTACTCCGGATAGCTGGGCTGGTAGTCAAAGTTGATATGCTGCCTTGCCTACTGCTTTGATTACCTCAAACGGTCCGGTATATCTTGGTGCTAACTTCCCCTTCTTGCCGAATCGAAACACGCCCTTCTTGGGTGACACCTTCAGAAATACGTAGTCTCCCACCTTAAATTCTAAGGGTCTTCGTATGTGGTCTGCATAGCTCTTCTGTCTACTTTGCGCCATCCATAGCCCCTCTCAAATGAGTTGAATCTTCTCCGTAGTTTCTCGAACAATGTCTGGTCCAAACAAACTACTCTTGCTAGCTTTTAACCAACATGTCGGTGATCGGCATGGTCTTCCATACAATCCTTCATACGGTGCCATCCCAATACTTTCCTAATAGCTGTTGTTGTAAGCAAACTCCACCAACGGTAAGTGGTCGCTCCAACTCCCCTGAAGTCCAACGCACAAGCGCTTAACATATCCTCCATAATCTATATCATCCTCTTGGATTGGCCATCCGTTTGGGGATGAAAAGTCATACTAAAGTGTAACTCCGTCCCCGTCGCTTGTTGTATACTCTGCCAGAATCTCGCCACAAACCTAGAGTTACGATCCAACACAATCGAGAGTAGAACACCGTATAACATCACTATCTCACGGATATATAGCTGGCTCAAAGTCTCAAATGTATCTATGGTCTTCATACCCAAAAAGTGAGCGGACTTGGTGAGTCTATCCACAATGACCCACACTACATTATGCCCGTGCGACGTCCGTGGTAAACCCGACACGAAGTCCATGGTGATGTGATCCCACTTCCACTCTAGAATAGGCAAAGACTGTAGGAATCCTCCTGGCCTTTGATGCTCAATCTTCACCTGCTGGCACAACGCACATTTTGCCACATACTTGGCTAGATCTCGCTTCATTTTCCTCCACCAGTATTAACGCTTTATGTCCCTATACATCTTTGTGCTACCGAGGTAGATAGCAAACTTAGAGCGATGACACTCTCCCAATATCTCCTCCTTTAGGGACGAATCATCGAGAACACATAGCTTCTCCCCATATCTCAACTCTCCATTATTCCAAGACCATCCTTCAATTGCTTCTCCATTCTCCAATCGGGCTCTAATCCAATCGAGTTTTGAGTCCAAGCATTGCAACTCCACCACTTGTCGCCGAAGCGTCTGTTGAGCTACAAGGTTGAATAGATATGGTTGATACTTCGGTCCATCCACCGATAGATCATACTCCTCCAA
The DNA here is from genome assembly GCA_963454935.2 of Ilex paraguariensis. Lineage (NCBI taxonomy): Eukaryota > Viridiplantae > Streptophyta > Magnoliopsida > Aquifoliales > Aquifoliaceae > Ilex > Ilex paraguariensis. Next base: position 12,149 of record CAUOFW020006676.1, on the reverse strand, counting down.
TGCATCAATTATTTTTCACCTATTTACCATAAGAAAATTGATTACACCCCGAGACTTCCTGCTAAGAGCGTCGGCAACTACATTGGCCTTCCCCGGATGGTAGTTGAGTGTGAACTCATAATCTTCCAAGTACTCAATCCACCTTCTCTGGCGGAGATTTAAGTCTTTCTGTGTGAAGATATACTTAAGGCTTTTATGGTCCGAGAACACTTGAAATTTCTCCCCGTATAAATAACATCTCCACAACTTAAGAGCAAACACCACCGTAGCCAGCTCCAAGTCGTGTGTGGGATAATTCTACTCATGCACCTTGAGTTGCCTCGAGCCATAAGCCACTACTTTCCCTCCTTGCATTAGAACGCATCCCAAGCCTCATAGTGAAGCATCGGTGTAGACATCATAGCCTTCCCCATTGCTCAGAATAATGAGGATAGGTGTCATCGTCAACTTCTCCTTCAAGGTCCGAAAAGCTAGTTCACATGCTTGATTCCATAAAAATTTTTCTTCTTTCTTTGTAAGGCGTGTCATCGGCATCGCAAGCTTGGAGAACCCTTCCACAAACCTACAATAATAGTTGGCTAACCCCAAGAAACTCTATACTTCCTTACGTTCTTCGGTGGTTCCCATTTCATCACGGCCTCAATCTTTGCGGGATCAACCGCTACTCCTTGCTCGGACACAACATGGCCAAGGAACTTCACTTCCTTCATCAAAAACTCAAACTTGCTCATCTTCGCATATAACTTATGTTCACTCAATGTTTGTAGCATAATAGGGAGATGACGAGTATGTTCCTCCTGAGTCTGTGAGTAAATCAATATGTCATCAATAAACACAATGACAAATTGATTGAGGTAAGGCCGGAAGACCCTGTGCATCAAATCTATGAAGGCTGCGGGGGCATTAGTCAATTCGAACGACATCACCGTATACTCAAAATGACCATACCAGGTACAGAAAGCAGTATTAGGAATATCCTCCTTCTTAATCCACAGCTGATGATACCCCGTGCGAAGATCAATCTTGGAGTAATACTTTGAACCCTTCAACTGATCAAATAAGTCGTCAATTCTTGGCAATGGATACTTATTCTTCACAGTAACCCGATTCAACCTCCGGTAATCCGTGCACAACTGTAGAGTCTCATCCATTTTCCTCACAAAGAGGACCAGGGCTCCCTAAGGTGAAGTGCTTAGACGGATAAACCCAATCGCCCACAAGTGATCCAACTACTTCTTTAGCTCCTTCAACTCTAAAGGTGCCATCCGGTAGGGAGCAATGGATATGGGTTCGATTCTTGGATAGAGATCGATCTTGAACTCAATTTCCGTATGTAGCAGTAATCCGGGTAATTCCTCGAAAAAAATATCCAAAAACTTTGATACAATTAACACCACATCCGTATGGATTTTATCCCTGTCATCTCCTATCAAGTTAGCTAAGAAACTCAAATGAATTTTTGATTTCACTTTTAAGAATCTACTACCCGTAGTAGGAAATGGATGGGCAGAATCTCGATTATTCACAAAACTGAAAATGACTCCTCTCGACAACTGAAATATAATCTGCTTGTGGAAAAAATCCATTATCGCCCGAAAAGCAGACAACAAGTTCATCCCAAAAATCACATCATACCCCTTTATCTCTAAAGCAATCAAATCCACAAATCAATTTGTGCTCCCCAATGCGAAGCACGTAACCCTTGCAGACACGGCTAGTATCTAACCGTTCTCCCGTAGGCAAGCTAATGTTCATAACATGCTCTAGCTTCGCGAAACTTAATCCCAAATCAAGTGCATATGTCGTGCATACAAATGAGTGTGTTGCACCGGGGTCAAATAATATTCAGGCCCAAGAATTGTAAATAAGGACGATACCTTCCACAATGGCATTGGCAATGTCCTCCTCTGGCTGAGTCAAAGCAAATACTCATCCTTGGTTGGCACCGTCGGGGGCTTAAACGTGTATCGGTCATTGCGGTGCAGGCCTTGGTGGTGGTGGTTGGGCTGCTGGTACCTGTCTGGCGGTCTGGATAGACCTCTGAGGTGAAAAAATTGGGCAATGCATCCGAATATATCCCACACCTCCGCATGCAAAGTAGGATCGTGGGATAATACCAGCTCTAGTTTGAATGTCTCCCTGTCCTCAGGCTGTCAAAAGTCGCTGTCCACTTGTCTGGTCTGGGCGACGATATGGTGTCGGTCTTTGTGCCCCACTAGTGCTAGCACCCATCCGGATCAGACCTCCTCTCGAGAAGCCCTATCGTCGATGGCTATCCTTTATGTCTCTCTTTACCAATGTAGCTCTGTCCACCAAGTCCCCAAAATCACGGATTCTGAGAGCCACCAACTTCTCCCTAATGATCGGCCTCAGACCCTGCTCAAAGCGTTTGGCCCTATTGGCCTTAGTAGATAGAAATCCTGTAGCATAACAGAAGAGCTCGTTGAACCGCCTCTCATACTCAGCCACGGTCATACTACCCAGTTGTAGTGTAAGAAAATCCACCTTCATTCGGTCTCTGACCGATTCAAGGAAGTACTGATCTTGGAAAAGTTTATCAAACTCTTCCCAAGTGAGTATGTCAATGTCCCTTCTCCTCTCTATGGCATCCCACCAATAGTCAGCCTTCCCCTCAAACAGGTAGGTCACCAAACCAACTCTCAACTCTTCAGCAACTCCCATGCCGTCACAGATCTTCTTCACTCGGCGGATCCATCTATCCGCCTCCAAAGGATTGGAGCTCCATTGGAAATTGGGTGGTCGTTGTCTTAAGAATTCCCCAAGAGCTATCATCCTTCGGTCTCCGTTCCCATTGCCTGGTACTTCAGTGAGAGGATGACCTCCATCATTGTGGTTGTTGTTACCATTTTGGTTTTGTACCAAAGTGGTGAGCTCCCTCAAGCATTGGTAACTGCCTTGCATGGCATCCGGAGGTGGTGGATTCGCTTGACCTCCATGGCCACGTCCGCGTCCCTGTCCTTCTTCGCCATTCATCCTGCACATCAATTCACAACTTAGTTCATGGATGTGCAGAGCATCCTAAATAGTAGGTTAAGCTAAGGTATAGAACGTGTTTGAAATTTTACTCAAGGATTTGATTCACCCTAATCCTAAAGCTCTAGAGGTGATTCCATAACCTATAGCTCCCATGTAAGACCTAAAGTCTAAACTCTGATACCAACTTTGTAACACCCCAAAACACACCCTGGACGGCATTACATTCTAAAACCATTCATATCATGAGAGCGCTAATATAATCCCTTAAGAAACAAGACTTCATTTGTCATCCACGAATATTTACAACATTATCCAAATGAATAAGCCCAAGTCAGGGCTATTACATCTCAAAAATTAATTAAAGAAGCACAGTGGAATAAACAAAAGAAGCTAGAGTACACAATGCTCCAAAAGAATGTCCTACTCTAGTACAAAAGGAAAGGAAGTTGCTTTATGCATCCACCTCAGGATCCACACTCCCGTCCAGTGGAGTCTCCCAAGGAGCGGGCTCCTCGACCCTTATGTCCTCCTACTCGAGTGGGTAATCTGAAAAATGTTAGCGATAGTGGGTGAGCACGAACCTCTGTAGAAAAATTCTCCCAAACCTATACAAGGTTTAGAAAAGTATTTAAAACGGTCAGTCTCAATTTTAACATAACATAGATACATAATTTAAAATAAAGTTGTGACATTTAAAATGGATCTCAGGTTTATTTAAAAACATTACTTAAATGAATAAACGAGCACCACATACAAATAATAACCATTAATTGTCATAATCAATTTCCAACAATTCTTTCGGTAGGTGGCATACTTTGTGGTAACCTCCACCACCCTTTAGGTCACCTTTGATTCTCAAGTATCCTTACCGGGAACCTCTTGAGAATGGATAAGCATCCTTACATGGAACCTCTCACCAATCATTATATTATTTTTCAAGCATCCTTACCGGGAACCTCTTGGGAAGGGATGAGCATCCTTACAAGGAACCTCTCACTCATGTGCATCAGAAACAACCCAACCAAGAATACAATTCTAACATTTATCTCAATTTACAAGCATCTATCCAAAATCCCAAAAATATATCATGTAACAATTCCACACCCAACTAAGAAAATACATGAGATCACAATAACATCATTTTTCTACCCAACACAAAGCACTAAGATTTCGAAATCCATAATAAAGAAAGCATTTAAGAAGGAAATACATAACTCTCCAAAAATTAGGGTTTTAAAACTAGAAAGGAGATTTCATTAGTATTAAACCCTACTTTGTTCAAAACATGTAATCCTTGCAAAAAGAACTAAGAGAGGATGATTCCATAGCATATATATACCATTGATAGCCAAAACATACATATATAAATACCTTAGCCTCAATGTAAGTGAATGAGAGAAAACTCCTACTTTGAATCCTTAGTTAAAAGGAAGAATTTGAGCTTTGATTTTGAATCTATCCTTAAATCTCTTGTTTTTTCCTTCCTTTCTTCCACTTTAATGCTCTATAGGGTTCCAAGACATGTGGGGTAAGAGTGGAGTGAAATAAATGGGGGCAAATGGGATGAAAATGGGGTTTAAAACACCTCAGCCCCGAAATTCACTGTTCACAACCTGTTTTGGTTTTCTCCAAAATTATAGTTTTACCACTAAGAATCTCCAATTTGATCCATATGACTACCCTAAGATTTTTCGACATTCTGGATTCATTTTTAATGTTATTTTAACCTAAAAACATTTATTTTTATGATTTATCTCAAAACCAAAGTCAACGTACACCCGAAACACTAAAGTTTCTATTTTACCCATCCGAACCGGCTATTAATGAAGTTTTGTGTTGTTGATAAAGGGTGCTTCTTAAAGCCTTTTATACTTATTTGAATCCTAAATGTACTCATTATTCTTATATTTTGATTTAGGATGCAAATGGAGATGTTACATGCAAAACGAAGCTAATTGGACTGTTTTGATATCGCTTCGTTATCTGGGCATAACTCTCTCATCCGAGTTCCGATTGAGATGATTCAAGATGCTATGAAATGATAAGAAAGAGCTCTAAAACTTTAATTTTTTAGTTGTGAGAGATATTGACTGCATCAAGCTCTAAATAGGGCATGAAGTTGCAGCCGGTGCACTGTTCAAGCTAATTGGACTGTTTTGATATCACTTCATTATCTGGTCATAACTCTCTCCTCCAAGCTCCGATTGAGATGATTCAAGATGACATAGAATCCTAAGAAATATCTCTACAACTTTCATGTTTTGAGGTTTGAGAGATATTGACTGCATCAAAGTCGAAATCCCGCTTGAAGTTGCAGCCAGTGCACTGTTGACGTCCTGTTTCATCTCTTTTTCATTTCCAATCCATTCCTAAGCCAACCAAATCCATCCCAAACCTCTCCAACACATATTTCTACAGAAAACCTATTTAATAAAAGTTCTAGGACCTAAAACTTCATATTTTCACTTATTAAAACCAAATTTCAACTATTATTTCCACTAACATTTTAAATCTCTACTTTTCCTATCTACCGAATTCAAACACACATCACTACACATATCCACATTTTTACCGCAATTATTTACTATATATCTATATACATATAGAAAAGAAAATGCGGGGTGTTGCGGGGTGTTACACATTCATCAGTAGGTTCTCTAAATCAGTCATCTCCTTCGTCTTCGTCTTCATCTTCGTCTTCATCTTCATCTACACAAGAATCATTTGAATTGAGTATGACTAGAAACGTACCTAGAAAAGAAAAATCTAGAGAACAAGAAGTAGGACAAAATATTAGACCATTAAGAGAATATTTACATCCAACCCGAACTAATGTCCCGTCATATTTTGCTTTCCTAATAGATGCTCCAAATGTTAATATTAAGCTAGGAACAATATAGTTATTACCACAGTTTCATGGTTTGTAAACTGAGAATCCTTATATACGTATGAAAGAATTTGAAGAAGTTTGTGGAACGTTGCAAGATAATTCTGATAAATATTTTTCATTCTTTGACATCTGTCACAATTCAAACAAAAGATATGAACAACTTTAAAAAAAGTTGGTCAATAAAATCCACACTGCAAAACTTTAGCAGCATTTTCTTTGAAGCAAAATGACCTCCACAAGCTTCAGATTGACTAAATTGAATTACCTGACTTTTTTCATGTTTAGGCACACATCGCCTTATTATTTGATCTTTACAATATTTAAACAAATAAGGATCTTCCCAGAAAAAGTTAAGTACCTCACTCAGAAACTTATTTCTATCAGACCAAGTATAATGAGAAGGAATAATACCATTACCTATATCTGCATACCATGGTACTTCTATTATTGCAAACAGTTGTTCATCTGGAAAAGTTTCTCTAATCAAAGTTGGTTCTTCCTTTATATCATAGTTTAATCTTGACAAGTGATTTGCTACCACATTTTCTACTCCTTTCTTATCTTTGATGATTAAATCAAATTCTTGTAGTAATAATATCCAACGTAGGAGACGTGGTTTAACATCTTTTTTTTGTGAATAAATATTTTGAAGATGCATGATCAGTAAATACAACAATTGATGATCCAACCAGATATGAATGAAATGTATCTAACACAAATACAACAGCAAGTAGTTCTTTTTTCTGTGGTTGAATAGTTCATTTGCGCATCATTCAGAGTTTTACTTGCATGATATATAACGTAAGATTTCTTATCTTTCCTTTGACTTAGTACAAATCCTACTGCATAATCACTTGTATCACATATTAATTCAAAAGGTAAAGACCAGTCAAAGGGTTGCATAATTACTGCTGAAATAAGCATGTTTTTTAACTTATCAAATGCTAATTGACATGCATTATTCCATTCAAACAATGTATCTTGACATAGAAGATTACATATAGGTCTGGATATTGAGCTAAAGGTTTTTATAAATCTCCTATAAAAGCCTGCATGACCTAAAAACGAGCGAATATCTTTCACTGTTTTTGGTGAAGACAGATTAGCTATTAGATCAATTTTTAATTTATCAACTTCAATTCCTTTTTTAGACACTACATGACCTAAAACAATACCTTGTGTAACCATAAAATGATATTTTTCCCAATTTAAGACATGGTTTGTTTCTTCACATCGAATGAGCACTTTCTCAAGATTTTTCAAACATAATTGAAATTAATCCCCATATACTGAAAAATGTCCATAAAAATTTATAAATATCATTCTACCATATCACTAAATCTGCTTAACATACAACACTGAAATGTACCTAGAGCATTACATAGTCCGAAAGGCTTCCTTTTATATGCAAAAGTACCAAAAGGATATGTAAATGTAATTTTTTCTTGATCATTTATTGCAATTTCAATTTGATTATAACCATAATATCCATCTAAAAAATAATAGTATGTATGGCCAGCTATTCTTTCTAGTAATTGATCTAGAAAAGGCAATGATAAGTGATCTTTTCTAGCGAGTGAATTTAGCTTGTAGTAGTCAATACATACACGCCAGCCTGTGACTGTACGCATTGGGAGTAGTTCATTTTCTTTATTTTGTATTACAGTAACACCATACTTCTTAGGGACTACTTGTATATGATTAACCCATTTACTGTCAGATATAGGATAGATAATATTAGCATCTAATACTTTAAGTACTTAATTGTGAACTACTTCTTTCCAGTGTGGATTTAATCTTCTTTGCATTTGATGAGATGGTTTAGCATTTTCTTAGAAATATATACAATGATTACATAAAAGTAGGCTTATACCTTTTATATCAGCTATTGTCCATCCAAGAACAGTTTGATAATTTTTTTAATATTCTTGTTAATTCTTCTTCTTAACTTTCAGATAAATTTGATAATATGATTACAGGATGAATTTGTGACGCCCCTAAAATCGGGGGTCCTGTTGACAATCCGTCAACCCGCGGAATTGCCCGTGAGTGCCGCTTGATTCGACATCACGGTAATATTATCCCATTACCAGAATTTTAAACTCACATGTAACACCCGTGTTCCATTTAATCTTTAATCTTATCGAGGTTCAATATACCCCAATAAATCTCATTTAAGGTCCATTTGTATCATTGGAACTAAAGGATGCATATCCCAAGACCCTGGAAGAAAATAAAAAAGGAAATTTAAAATCTGCCAAAGCGTATCGGTATGCGTACCGACACGCATGCCTCTCTGGACCTCACTGGACCGGTACGCTGGGTCCATCTTTTCCTGTTTCGCCTGTTCTCGATTTCCAATCGAATTTAAACCTTTTCAAATTCATCCCAAACATACTTAACAATGTTTTTCACATACAAGTGAATCTATACAAGGTCTATTACAAAATATTCCATACATTTACAGGTCAAATGGAATTTTACCAAAAGTTTTACAAAAACTTCTTTTCAAAAGCCACAAACCAGCTTTTCTTTAACGTTGAGGCTCCGAATGCGAGTCCTCCACCAATACGAACCTTGCACCTGAAATGTGTTCCCGTATAGGGTGAGCCAATACCCAGTAGAATGTTTCCCATAGAGGCTACTCCCTAACCTAAGTGCATATGCAATGAGTACATGTAACAACTTACAATCACATAACCATTCCAATCAAGAATATACATGTTTCATGTTGGAATCTATCATGTCATGCCATCAATTAGATGAAACTCACTCACGCACATCAAACTGAGCCCTCACCGGCTCTTACCACACTATGCAATGCAAATGTAAAACCTTTATCATTGATGAAATACATCCAATGATCATTTTTGAAACAAAACTCATATGTTCATAAAAATTAATTCATTTATGGATGTTTCCCATCAAATGAATCATTTGTACAACCAAAACCATTTTTCTTTATTTGGGTAGTGGACTTTTGGTGTTGCACCACCGGCTCCACACACCGATACACGTTTTTGGACTTGCACCATCGGAAGTGTATAAACCAATAGCCGGGCCTTGCATCCAAGGGGGGATCTATCCCTTCTTGCTATACCCGACACAAGTTTTTCATGTATGCAACCGTGAAACTCAGTAGGATATTCAACCCCACTTTCCTGAGCCCACTAATCAAACACCAAGCATGACGATTGATTCAACCATGCAGTCACACCCATGAAATGTGATGTGTTCTCCGTGCATATACAATGTAATGAACCATTACACTACCAACATCATGCTCAAATCTAATGAATGCCAATGAGCCAATTCAACCACATATTGTGTCCCATATATAATGAATGTCATATGGACAAATTAAACCACACATCTCAACATGTGTCATTGCAATTTATATTAATGCATATAATTACCACTATCTATCACAATGTCAATATATCAACATTTGTATCCAATTAATTCCCAAGTATGTTATCACATAATCCATGTCAATAACACACTTAAATTACAAAGCACATTATAAATACATAGCATGCTCACATAAACTCAATTTTCAAGAATTTACATAAACACATCCACATATCAAAATCAATATGAATTCCCTATGCCAAACCCAACTAGGAATTAGTCTAGACCAATTCCGTACCCATTTCCTCATTAATATCCCTAGTCAATTGACCTAGGTCATTATATACCCTTACCCATTCCATAGGACAACTTAAGTAAGAAATAAACCAAAGTAGGAGAAACCTACCTCTTAAAGCGTAAGATGAAGACTAGAAGCTTCAATACACCTCCCCATCTCCAAAAACTCTTGATTTCAGAAAATCCTCCGCTTCGATCTTTGGTGAAATCCCTTGTTCCTGGTACGTACATGTAGCCCTCGTCACGTAGACCAACTTTAACTCTTGGTCCGATGGATTCTGACCGACGGAACTCCTTGGATTGCAAAAGAAAGGTAGAAAAAAATAGATTTTCTCTGTTCTCTCTCTTTCCTCTCTTCCAACGTCTAAACACATCCGGTCAAAGGGTAAGAATATCTGATTTTTTCAGATATTTCACACTATTTATACTTTTTAATTGCGCAGCCCACATTGCCCTGCACGTTTATCACTTTCGAGTCCGTTTTTAACCCGAAACATCTTAATTAAAATCCAATTTCAGTTCAAATAAATTGTATTTGAAATTTTATTCAATTATAAGAAAAATTTATAATTTCCATTTTCGGGGACCTTTGAAAGTTCATTCGTCACTCAATTATCTCGAAAAATGTGTAAAATTCAACTATCTAAGAATTCGACAAAAATTGACGTGGTAACTCAATTTCGCGATACAAATTCAACGATGAAGTTTGTTGCTCCATTTGAGCTCTGTAGAAATATGTATTTTAAACCCGCATAATAGTGGCAAATTACCATTTTGCCCCTTTTCTGAAAAATTTTAAATTTACCCGGGTTTTACAAAATTTCATCTTTTTCTAAGAAAACATATTTCAGATTGGTTGGAAGTGGTTTTAAATCTGGCTTAAAGACTTTGATATTGGATTCTACAGATTTAGACAACAGATTTTCACATTCTAGTTCTTCTATATTTTCATATTCCTTATTAGATATAGATTTTAATGTATATAATTCTTTTTCTAGAAATACTTTTTCAAAAACAATTTGAGTTAATGACTCAACACAATTTATTTCATGCACTTCATCTTCTTCTCTAGGTTATTTTGCACTGTTAAAAATATTCAATTCCAATGTCATGTTTCCAAATGAGAGTTTCGTGATTTCATTTCTACAATTAATCAATGCATTTGATGTAGCTAAGAATGGTCGACCTAAAATAATAGGTGTATATGCAGACGCTTGAAAAATTGGTTGTGTATCTATTACGATGAAATCTGCTGGGAAATATAATTGATGAACTTGGATGATAACATCTTCCATAATCTCCCGTGGAGTTTTTATTGATTGGTTTGTTAATTGTAGTGTAACACTAGTAGGTTTCAACTCACTTAACCCTAATTTTATATAGGCCGTATATGGCAATAAATTACAGCTAGCTCCAAGATCTAGTAAGGTTTGTTCAATTTGGAAATTTCAAATGATGCATGAGACTGTTGGACTTCCTGGATCTTTCTACTTAAGAAGAGTATTATGTTGTATTATAGTACTGACTTGCTCAATTAGAAATGCTTTCTTTGGTACATTTGTTCTTCTTTTTATTGTGCAAAGATCTTTTTAAAATTTTGCATAAGCTGGAACTCTCTTAATGGTATCTGACAAAGGAATGTTAATCTTGACTTGTTTAAATAGTTCCATGATCTCAGATTGATCTTTTTCATATGAAGGTTTCTTGACCCTTTGAGGAAAAGATAAATGAATAGGATATGGTTGATCTTTTTCATTTTGTACTTCTGGTTGCTTTTCAATTGAAGGTTCAGGTTCTAGTGGTTCATTGACAAGAATTGACTTACGAAATTTCTTAGGGATTTTAGGTTTAATAGTTTTATCAATTACCTTACCACTTCTTAATGTTGTGATTGCTTGTACTTGACTTGGACAAGGTTCAGAGGATATAGCATTACCTTGACTTTGACTTTGTAGAGGTTTAGGTTGAGATGGGAATTTTTCCTTTTTGGCATACTGAGAGACTGAGTCAACTTATCTAGATAACTCTTCATATCTTCAATACTCTGAAAAGTTTGGGCTTTAAAATCATTAAAAGCTTGATTTGTTTGAGTGTTAAAACTCATTTGATGTTGAATAAATTGATTGATAGTATCTTCCAAAGTTCTTCTTTGTGGGGGTTGGTATGGCATATAGTGTTGTTGATTTGGTGACTGTGGTTGACCTTGTGTTTGATTTGTAGGTTGTGTATTTCTTCAACTAAAATTAGGATGATTTATCCATCCTGGGTTGTAAGTTTCAGAAAATGGATTCAAATAAGGTTTATTATAAGTGAAAACAACATTAGATTGTTCAATTAACATTTCTTTGAATGCAGGGTATAGTTGGATATTCTATTGCAAGATGTCCTGACAACGCACAAATTTCACATATTTTGTTAGTAGTTGAAACAATAGACACTTGTTTTAATTTTTTTTTCATTTCTAATGCTTCCAGTTTCTGAGATAAATTAGTCATTTTAGCTCTTAAATCATCATCTTCTTTTAACACATATTTTCCTCTGTCAAATGTAGATAGCTTAGTTTCCATTATAGTTGAAGAGGTCAAGTCCCACATTTGGAAACTTTCATAAGAGA
>CAUOFW020006675.1:0-23280 GCA_963454935.2 Ilex paraguariensis | reverse complement strand
AAAAAGTTGCATATGTGGATCAAACTTTTAATTAAGTTCATGTTTCAATCTCTTTCACAGCATTTTATATCATTCATATTTCCATTCGTCAGGACAGTGTCTTTGTTTTGTGTTATCCTGGTTAATTGACAAAATTGTATTGAATGTGGCATGAAAGGCATGCCTCCTCTGAGAGCTGCTCTCGACATGCTGTGACCAATACCATCTTGCTTGCTTATGTACATATAAACAGTGTAGCCCAATGGTGGAAGCTTTGAACCAGGTCCTATGGTGTAGCTTTTTGATTCACCAGTTCTTGCCATGTTTGTCTTGAATAATACTTAAGTATTATTATTAATTGCTATACTATTATTTTGAGTTATACGGTTGATAATCTTGTCAATTCATGGTGTATAGCAGTGATGCAGCTTATTCTTTTACACAGGCATACACTATAGTAAAAATTGTTTGTTGTGCAAAAATTTGTACCAAAGTACAGGACATAATGTCAAAACACTAGAAGGATCACTATATGAAAGACTCGAGAGTAGAACTATCAGTTTGTATAACATCAAGAAAACGGAATTGAAGGGTTATCACACAAGTTCAAGCTATATATACAAAAACAATAAATAGGTTTGCATCCAATCCCTCTTTTAGCACCTTTGATTGTTGGGGACCAAACTGGGTATAAAGGAATGTATATGTAATGCATGCCGTTACTTTTCCATGTTACTTGGACTTTGACTATATTGTTTATTTGCAGTTGGTTATCATGTACTATTTTGCTTATTGTTAAATGGTTGATGGCCTGTGACTGCATTTTCCTGATCTATTATTATTTTCTATTGGTTTTACCTAAAAATTTCCTGCTGAGTGATGGCAATCCTTGTTTTCACAGTGACAGAGCTATTCCTTCCTCAAATATTGATTTGCATTATGCTCACTGCTCCCGGAATCTAGAAAAATGTAAAGTATGTGGTGATATGGTTCCTAAAAAATATGCCGAGGAACATTTCTTAGGGACTCATGCTCCGGTATGTGAGATCTTGCTTTAGAAAATGCTTACCTAATATATTTGTATACCTTGTTTTTTCTCATTGGGGTTTTGTTGTAGTTGTTAGATGAATTGGTAGAGTCTTTAAGAACCAAAAAGAATCATTAGGAGTCTTTAAGAACTAAAAAGAATTATTAGGAGTCTTTGGACTAACATTGGCAGGAAAATCTTCTAGAAATATGTCAATGGCAGCATTGATGTTGTTTCCCATTGAGTTTGATTATGTCATGCATAATTTGCATTCAATATCTTTGGCACTCTTATTACTTCCACCTCTATATATTAGCATGGATTCATTTTGGTCTAGATATCATGGGGTGCCACATCTTCTTTGATGCAACTTATAGTTGTTCATTGGGTTACTTTGCTTTGAAGGTGTATGATGAACATGTTAAGACAACCTAATTGGACCACCAAAGCCTAGTACTGAAATAGAGTGGAGAATTTGAGGAGAAGTGGTGAAGTTCTTTTCCATGTACTCATTCTAAGAGTGGGCCCAGAATCGGAGGGAATTATGTAACTGATTTGCACATCTAAGAACCTGTGCAAAATGGCTAACATTGTGTCTGTCTGCATATGCAGTGCCCCCTTCAAGAGTATTTAGGTGATCACACTTGAGGTCAGAGTTGCTGAGTGACAGTGGAGTCATGTTCTCAAGTTAGTTAATGGGGCAAGCTTGGCTTGTCAGGTGAGGTGGGCAGCTGCCTCAACCACCATTCAATCCAATCATCAGTCCACACTATCAAGTTATCCCATGGGCTTTTGATGTTATTAGGACTATCAATCAACACTAAACTCAATACATGGTTACTTTTTTCGGCTTTCTCATAATACAATATGTGCAAGTCTCTTAATGGACAGCCTCAAATATATATGTTTTATGGCCTATAGGGTCATTTCTTAGCTGAATGGGCCTATCCCTTGTGTTGAGGCAATGTAATTGCATGCTACCTGTTCAGCGTGGACATAAACATGGGAAACAGGGCACTTCCTTTGCTCACGTTCCATATCTGGATAAAGTAGGCACAGACAACACAAGGACATGACAAAAGAGAAGCACTTCGTTGGGATACATCACATTGGCTCATCCAGGCTAGGCATAATAAGCTTCACTTCCTTCACTAGTGGCTTCTCCATCAGTTTGGCAACCCATGTGGAGATAGGAAATATGCAAACTTTTCTATCAAAAGTTTTTCCCCTGAGGTTTTCTTTCTTTTCTTTTTCCCGGCCGAGGAAAGGGGGGTGCGGGGTGCGGGGTTATTTGATGTTCTCCAAATCATACATAAAGTATAGACTATTACAGTGCTTGTAGGCCCGTATTGTCATATATATTTTCTTAATTTTTCAGTGCTAAGGTTTTCAAGGGAGGAGGTTGGTTTCTTATCTTTTTCCTCTTAGCTCAAGAAAAACGCTTTTTTAGGGGTAAATAGCTGAAGAAAAGGATGATCAATTAATCTTTTGTTGATAGATAAGCTGGAATCCACTAAAACGCATTGAGGGGGCAAAACCCGTGTACGAAACCTGCACATTCTCTTTGAATCTAATGAAAGGATCTTCAACTTCTTTTTTTTTTGGGTTTTGGGGTGGGGTGATAAATACTAAAGAATCATTAAATTTATCTCTGATTATACTACAGATTTTTTCTCCTGTAAACTGTCTTCTTCTTCAAAGGCGTGGAGGAGCAGCCATCCATAGAACTTGCCTACCACTGTTCACCTCTTCCCCTTTACCATGATTGCCTGCAGGATCCACCTCTGTTCTTGGTACCTTGCTCTTCCTGAAAATGGCCGCTACAAGAGTGCATCAATGGATGATTAACTGTCTCCTTGTTTGCACATGCAGCTCCAGAAATACCTTAACCAGATTATTTGCCATCAAAACCACCTTGAAGGGCACCTTCTCCTTGAAAATAGAGCACTTTACATTAGCACCACCAAGCAACTCCTTGTTTTATCTTTTCCAAAAAAAGAAGGAAGCTATTACACAAACTTTTTTTTTTTTTTTCGGTGCTATGGAGAGAACCTCAGTAACAATTATATGGGTTCCCTAATAAATAATACTAGACATGTCTGGCCTAAGGAAATGTACAATACAATCAAGGTGGTTCATCAAGAAAAACTAAATCAACAGACCGATTTACGCCCAAGTTTACGAGGCCATCAGTGCATTGATTTCCCTCTCTGAGCGAATGTGATGATGAACTTGCCAATTGTCCACGAGGACTTTGAAAGGGTGGCTAGCTGATTGGGTTCCAGCCAGCAGATTGAAAGCTTCTGAGGAGTTAGTCTCTAAGGTGAAGTTCCCACTCCTATTGAGAATCAGTTGTAGACCTTGTTGGATGGCCCAGAGTTCAGTTTTAAGACTCATGGTGTGATTAATTCTACCAAAAAAGCCCTTGATCCATTTCCCTCTATCATCTCTAAGAATGCCACCAATCCCAGTTGGTCCTGGGTTGCCTTTGGAGCTTCCATTAGTGTTGATCTTATAGTAACTTGCAGTGAAAAAACCCACTTAATCAGTCTCCCTGCAGCATGCAACTTCTCAGCATGCCTATTATCAAAAGCTTCAATGATCTCTTTGGCTAGTGAGATGGAAGTTTTTGCTGTATCAGCAGACTCGGTTATAACACCATCGAAACATTCCTTGTTTCTATTTTTCCATATGCCCCAGATGATGGCCACAAAAGGTGTGCCCAATTAATATTATTCCAAGTGATTGTAATAACAAATAAGCAATATTTTCAAATCATTGGGTGAGATTAAGGTTTCTATCAGACTGTCTCTTCTGTGGAGTAAGAAAGTAGCTCCAGGCTCTCTGAGCTTTTACTACAATCTCTTAATATATGAATGGTTGACTCAACATGGTTTTTACACCTAATGCAAGTAGGATCATCTGTCATACATCTGTCAGCTTTAAGTTTGTTGGAAGAGATTCTATCATGTAGGACAAGCCAAAGAAAAATTTTTTACTTTTGGGGAATTTCCATTTCTTATCAATAGCAGTATAGGAGGAATTATCAGTAAGGAAATTATAAAAGCCTTTTGATGAGAACTTACCATTTGCTGCCTTTTCCCAAGAAG
The DNA here is from genome assembly GCA_963454935.2 of Ilex paraguariensis. Classification (NCBI taxonomy): domain Eukaryota; kingdom Viridiplantae; phylum Streptophyta; class Magnoliopsida; order Aquifoliales; family Aquifoliaceae; genus Ilex; species Ilex paraguariensis. Next base: position 19,164 of record CAUOFW020006675.1, on the reverse strand, counting down.
TAGAATCTACATGCTGACTGAATTGTGGTAGTGGAGTGAATAAGATTTCTTGGACAAAGCCGGAGGAAGAATCATACCTATAGCTTTCAAGTTCCAGGATCCGTTTGGTCCAATGAAGTACAGAAGTGGTTTGTCTCCAACCTACCAATCTTTCCAGAAGGTAAATGCTTTGACCATCACCCACAATCCATTTTATACCTGCTTCTAAAGGAGTACAAACTTTCAAAATTCCATTCCAAATGGGGGATGCATTAGCCTTTTTTTTTTCAAGGTTCAGAGGTGATAGTAATGTATTTATTTTTCATGACTTCAACCAGTAAGGATTTTTTATTATCTAATTTAAGTTCTCAACCTAATTTCCTGAGCAGTGCATAATTATTATCTCTACTTTTCCTTAACCCTAGGCCCCCAATGGCTTTGGGTGTACACACTTTATCCGAATTTAACAAGTGAATTTTCTTCTTTTCTTTTGTGTCCCCGAACAGAAATTGAGTTTTTTTTGTGAGTGTATTTTTTTACACTTATTTGAGAGAAAGTGTATGGATAAGTTGTTTATCCCGTTAAGTTCAATTTTAATTGAACATCTTGTGATTAAGTACAAAATTTCAAATGACATTTTATTTATTTTACTTATTTACCTTTTCTTAAATTATGCATAATTTTTATTATTTCATTCTCTCTCTCCCCCTCTATCTCTCCCCTATTTTCTCCCTCATTGATAATATAGTTTCTTTTCAAATATGTAAAGATTTGATTTGATTTTTCATCTCTCTCCCATATTTTTCTCTCTCTCCTATTTTCTCTAACCATTACTTTAATTCTTCTTATTCTCCTTCTACTTATATCAATATTACAACAAACAATTATATTAATCAGTTACACCAATCAGTTACTAAAGAGTATACCAAACAATTATCAAAGAGTTACATCAAACAATTAGCCATTTACAAGCAAACAGCTACACAAATAAAGTTACCAAAGAGTTACAGCAAATATGTACCAAAAGAGTTGTACCAGTAACGAAACAGTTAACCATCTACAAATAAATAGTTATATATGTGTAACTGTTTAATAATCGAATTTTAAGATTTTTCTATTTCACATACATGCATTCATCATAAAAGATTTCAGATTTTATTATTTTCATTTCACAAAACATGGGTTTGGATTTTATCAAACAAAAAAACAGAACTAAAAAGCCAAAAAAACTTCTACCGTTAGGCGATTCAAATGTCGATTGTAATACCAAATAGTTATTCAAAACAAATATACAAATCAAATGCCTTGAATATCAAATAGAGTTATTTCACACTGTTATAACAAACAAAAAGTTAGTGTAACTGTTAAAATTTGTGTTTTTTAAAATTAAAATTTTTTATATAGTCATTCAATATAAAAGAATTCAACTTTGTTATTTTTATTTAGAATTGTTAGTGTTTTTTTAATTTTAGTTTGGGCTCTTTCGAATAGAAATTGCAAAAAAAAAAAAAATGAAAACTAGCCATTAAAAATCGGAGTTGAAACCTTGAAATCGAACTTGAATGTCTGGAGAAGAGGATTCTAGTGATGGAGAATAGTTGCACCAAATCAAAATGCCGAACAGTTAGAAGAAAATAGGACCTCCTGTTCTTCCTCCTTTCTTTTAAAAAAATCCCTTTTGATCTTCAACGAATATTTCCGGGTATTATCTTTAGAATTTGTTCATAAATCCATTTGAATTTCAAAATGCCGAAGATGAAGGGACACTCTGTTTAATGCTTCCTTTTTTATCGCTTGATTCCTTATTGGAGCCAAGATTGTCGTTTGGCATTTGAATGAGGTTTGATCTTATTTCCTTTAACAAATGACCTTTTGGTCATTTTCTTAAATGCACTTTTGTTCAATTAACTTTTTCAGTTGTAGTTTAATTCAATTAAGTCCAAATTTTTGTACTGGCTTCCATTTTACCCCAGAAAATTCCTATTCAGCCTATCTATTTGGTCACAAATTGACTGAAGGACCCATTGAGTTTGCACTGCATAGTTAGGGATAGTGGCAGTCACAACCTGAATCAGTGTTGCCTTTCCTGCCATGGACAAATTATTAGCTTTCCATCCAGGCAACCTTACCTGAATTTTCTCTGCAATATCTTTGAAATGTTCTTTGGATACTCTTCTACGTAAGACTGTATGCCTAGATATTTATCCAGATCCCTTGTTAAAGGAAAACCAAGAATCCTGCTAAGTTTAGATGCACTGCTGCGTCTAACGTTTAGGGATACATAGACTTTAGACTTAGTCAGACTCAATTTGAGCCCAGAGATCCTACAGAATTCATCAAGTACCTTCCTTATAATGATGTTATCAATAGTCTGCCTACCTGAGATAAAATTGCTTTGGTTTGGGCCTACTAGTTTATCCAGTATGCGTCTTAGCCTAGCTACTAACAGTTTAGTTATTGCTATGTAACTGACATTGCACAGACTAATAGGTCTAAATTGGGAGATTAAAGTTGGACATTTCACACACTTTCAATGTGGCTTCTTCTAGGGGTTCAGAGTTGCAGGTTGAATTAATTGCAAAGAAATTAAGGTTTCATCTTTTGAGAAATTTTTTCCACAGCAAGGATCACCTAATTTGTATATTGGTAAGTAAAATGGAAGATTAATCATTTATTGGGCGCAAAGCGTTGCAGATTAAGATTTTACTTTCATTGCTTTGAACCATTTGCTTTTGTTCCGAGAGGAGGATTGGTTGTTTAAATCATCCGATTAAAGTTTCTCTTCAGTTAAGTCATGCATTACTGTCATACACAATTCATTTCTTTGGAGCAGGTATCTTGTTCCCTCTGCAGTGAGACAATGGAACGTGATGTTTTAGCTGTTCATAATGGTGAAAATTGTCCCCAAAGAATTGTGACGTGCGAGTACTGCGAGTTCCCATTGCCTGCAATTGATCTTTTTGAGCATCAGGTAGTAACTATAGGGATCTGAAAATGAAGATATGCTTCCATGTGGGGCTGTAATAGGTTGACATTGGTAATTTCAGGAAGTATGTGGGAACCGGACAGAATATTGTCATCTGTGCAGAAGATATATTAGATTGCGTGAAAGAAATGGCCATGAAAGCAGATGCAATGGTGTCCAAGTTGATAATGAAGAATCTTCGAGGTAGGAGGAACTATTTTTTGAGTTTTGCATCTTTTACGACTCTTTTTTGAAAGAAAATATCTGATGAAATTTCTTATGGGTTGAATTGGCAAAGTTTCTCTGGCAATCACCCCTGCTTGCTCTGGGAAATATGCCTGTCACATATAATGGCCATGGGAAGTAAAAAGTAATCGTGCTTATCTGGTTTTTTCTCCCAATTGCCATTGACATGTTGCAATTTTAGTTGGAGACCACATCACCATTAGCTTCTTTTGTTTTCAGGAACCTGATTTCCATAAGTGAGCATTTTGTAGGATGAACGTAATAAAGTATGGATGCTCTAACATAGATTTTGCCAAAAACTTCCGTTGTTGACTCTTATGTTGCTTTGGAAATTTTATTATTCTATCTGTTCTCCATAAAATGATTTTTAATACTCTGCCTTTATAAAATCATCAAACTAGAAAAATTCCACAAATCTGACCTATTGTTGGAATCCATTCCTTAATAGAAATATTGTAGTGCAGATTTCAATTCAGCTAACCTACCACGAGAGTTTTGTTTACATTATGCTCTTGACTGTATCCATTTGATAGGATTCATCTTGTATTTTTTTGTACCATACCACAAACCAGACGCCCAAGAACTCCTGGCTTATGTGGTTATTGAACCTCAGTCTTTCTGTTTTAAAGTTTTGGCCTCCTGTTTCAGTAAAATGTTTATAAAAATGTTTATTTGTCAAGACATAAATTTTTTAATGCTCCGTTTTTCACTTGTTTTGTCATGGTTGTTTATTTGGAATCTCTCAAGGGATGTGGCAGCTGAAAGAGAGAATGGTGCTCGAAGACGGGAGCCACCTGGTTATTCACCGAGGCGCCTTCTATTCACCATTGCGATAACAGGCATTGCTGTTCTAATAGGTTCACTTCTTTTCCAGAAGAAAACTCAGAACAATCAAGTGCATTAGATGTGATGGTGAACGCAATGGAGGTGCCCCTATGTGCTCTACCCTCGGGCATAGCCATTTACCTGATTTGTTACCATGTTAGAAAGGATATATTTATGTGTATTGCACTTTTTTGAGATTGAGTTAATACCAAGACAAGTTATGCATCCCATTCACTGGATGGGATGACGTTCACCACCCAATTTCAGTAAATACCTGAAACTGATGACAAATACAAATTTGTGCTTTTACTATGGGATTGTTTTTTCATGATAGTGCTGCCCGGGATCCAGTCCAAACTGGCTTGGATTTAATTCAGTAGCCATTCTCTCTCTCTCTCTCTCTCTCTCATACACATGGGCTGTCACTTGGCTTTTTTGCTTCCCTAAATTAGGAGGTATCCTTAAAAATATAGTAAACTAAGAGTGTGGTTAAAATTTATTTTTTCTTCTTTTTATATATAGAAGAGAAAGTCTCACTTTACAACCTATTAAGATAAATTTTTTCATTTTGCATCCTCAAATATCAAATTTTTTTATATGATTTTCTCTTATATATTAAAAGTGTTGTAATGTGATTTTTCTGTTGTTTTTAATTAATTATTCTGTTAAAATTTACCCCATTCTAACATCGACAGAATAAGTACCGAAAATTAATAGAAGAATCACATTACAATACTTTTATTATAATAAGAGTACAATGTGAAAAATATAATCTTCAAGAATATAAAATAAAATTCTTTAATTTTTTAAAACAAAATACAATTCGCCTTTTATTGCAAGCGATATGATGCCTTATATTTTCTAATTTGATTTGGCATGAAATAAATATTGATGCCTTTTAAACGGAAGAACCACTTACCATGTGTAGTCGACCACACTTTTGTTTTGGGATCTGGATGTGATAATCTGTTACGAGACTATAAATAAAATAATAACTGAACGAAATAGAAAAACATAACAAATTAAATTATGAGGTTTGATTTAATAAACAAGTCAATGTTCACAAATAATACAAAATGATAAAATTTTACTATCAAAGGTTGAAAATTACAAAACATAATTACAAAACATTCTCGATAGAGACAAAGACAAGAGAATGTGTTACCACCCTTAACACTTACAAAATAAATAGTGTTCCCAAACTCCTTCACGCGAAGAAGATCCAAAATATAGCAAACCCAAATTTCTTTGAAGAGAAATCGTCAACGTCATCAATAACAAAAGGTCGACCGAAGCTCTATATGAATTCACGTTGACGTCATTGCACCAAACCCGTTGAAGGCCACTTTTAAGTCTTGTCTGGATATTAGCTTAAGCTCAAGTCCTTTTATTGGACTAAACGACTCCTAATTATCATCAAGAGTAATGCTCATCAAACAGGCCAATAAGTCCATGAAGAATAAAACTCCACCGAGCAACAACCAAAGTCATCCAACCCATAAGTCAACCACAAAAATCTTTGAATCCAAACAACAAATAAACTAAATCAATATTTGATACTTCTCAAATAAAATCATAGAATCATAACCAAAATGAGACCATCTAGTTATAACAAAAGTATTAACCAAGTTATCCTTTAATACCCACTCTGATTTTGATAGAAAAATACTAATAAAATTAAAAGACAAATTTTACCGAATAGCTATAAAGACAAAAATATTTTATGGGACGCAATATTGGACAAATATTTCACAAAATGAATATAACGAAACTGACAATGTTAAGGTGAATACGTGGAAAAATTAGAAAAGATAGAATACAAAATAACCATAATAGAAAAATGGTAAGAATAACTTTAATTGATGATAAGTTGAGAGAGAATAGATTAAAATAGTTTGGTCACGTTCAACGAAGGTCAATAAAGGCACCAGTTAGAAAAGATGATAAAAAAATTTTTAATGGTACTAGAAGTAGGGGTAGACCTAAATTAACATTAAACGAAATAAATATATGAAAATATTTAATTTAAATGAGCATATAATACATGACCGAAATAAACGATGAAGACAGACTCATAGAGTCAACCCCAAATGATTGGGACATAAGACTTGGTCTAGTTGGTATCCATCTCCGATTGTCACCAAGATTACCAAGGGAACTCAAAGTAGATCCAAGATCATACTCATAAACCGAGTTATTAAATAACTATTACATATGAATCAAGCATAACAGATTAAAATGGTGAGCAAAACAGACCCTTTAACCGGGAAAAAAAATACGAGCAGAACCCAAATATATACATAACTGAAAAATACACCGAAAAAACTGGAAAAAAAAAAGACGCAAACATCACCCAAAATGGGAGTAGCACAAGGAAGAATCTGAAGACCTTTACACCAATCGAGAGAGTACAACAAAGAATCTAAAGATCTTCACTTTTTCACCGGTATCTGTTGCTTTCAACGAGAGAGAGAGAGAGAGAGAGAGGGGTGTGCAAAGGGTACCTGTCGGCGCTGGTGGTGGTTGCCGCTGGTGATGACCGTCCTCGTCTTTAATCAACTAATTGTGATACTGATTCAATAACTCACCATAAAGTCTGTTCACCAAATCCTGCACCACCTGTTGTTGATTAAAGAAAGCCAAGGCTTCAGTTCCAACACCTGTTTCCTCCTCTCCCACCATTGATCATAAGGGCAATCTAGTATTCGTCATTTTCTTCCGCATTGCCAATGCAAGCTCTCTCTCTCTCTCTCTCAAAATTTTCCCTGTACGTGGATGTAAGCTAATGTGAATTTGTATTTTGTAGTTTTTGATCGAATTTGGCAATACCTTGTTATTGGTTTTATTTTGTCACTTATGTGTCATGGCGGTTCGTATGTATTTGTTTAATATCAGCAGATTTAGATCCCCATTATGTGTGGAGTTTCTTTATAAATTGTAGGTCTCACCACAATATGTGGTGGATGAGATCCAACTTCTCGGGTGTGTGGTTAATAAATATCAACATGATGCCATAAATTTAGATGGGTAAGGGTACAAACTCCATCGCCTTTTGTCACTGAAATCAAATATGCAAGCTGCTGTAAATTTGGTAATGCATTTTCAGTACAAGAATTCCAATCTAAAGTTTCATATTAAACGTTTTAAAATCCTTGGAAGCTAGAGTTTCATGAGAAGATAATGTGGCAAAAAACTTTTAGAGGCTGTCATATAAAAAATAAATAAAAATTAAGAGTCTGAAAAGGAAATTAAATTCTTATATACATGAATTCATTCCAAAACTACAACCTACATTTTACATAGCACAATTTAAAATTGTGTTATGGGCATCTTTTTTTTTTTTTGTAAATCAATATTCAAACTTGCAAACAATAAAGATTTTTTTAAAAAAATTACTCTCATTATTTATGTGATTCAAATTAGGGTAAAAAAAATTCATAAAGTATGCCAACCATTCAATTTTATAAAGTTGTACTTCAAGTGAATATAATAATTAAATACCTCATACCCAAGTAAGAGAGTTTTACAATAATTTTACTCCATATGCTTTGATTTATAAATATATAAGACAATTTCAACAAATTATTTCATGTAACGTGTACATCAACTAATAGATATAAACAACAAAATCCAAAGTCAAAAGCAATTTAGATCTCGGAGTACAATAACAAGCAACACATAAATTAAAAAAACAAAGATAAAATAAAACCAAATATGACATATATGAAAAGCTCTAAAACTAGTACATACCCAATTGAGATTAGAGAAAATTGAGGCATAAATTAAATTTAAATCCAATTAAACTTCAAAACAAAAATCCAATATTCTTCCCAAACCCCCCACAATATAAAATCTAAATTCAATGTCAATTAACACTTTTCAAAACCCCGAAATTAAATATATATTCAATTAAACCCTACACCCAAAATTGAATAATTTCCCCAAAAGCCTAAATTAAATGGGGTTGGTGGCAAATGGTGATGATAATAGAGGGTTGTAGTAGCTCGGGTTGGAGATCGGTGTGCATTGTAGATGGCGGCCTTTGGGTGTGGGTTCTGATGTGGCAAGAATTTGCTCTCGCACGAACCCAAACAGGGTATGTTTGTGACTCAGATTGCCAAAATGAACGACCAGAAATCAAGACCCTACCCTTAATTAGAACCCTAACCCCCTAAATCACAACCCTAACCACAAATAGTATGAAAAAGCAGAAAATCGCACAGAATAACTTAATGAAGGGGGAAGGAGGAGAAACCAAAAAATAAACTATCTAATTTCTGTAATACCCGAAATCATCAAAACAAGCTGAAAGGACATACAAAATCAATCAAGAGGGTGCATCGAACTAGTGTTTCTCTCTTCAATTTGAATCATCAAACTCATATGGGGGATAGAGAGACAGAGAAAGAGAGAGGGGCGCCCATCGCTCTTTCATTGCTTTGGAAGAGTGAGATAAGTTGATTATCTCGGATCAAAAAACAGAAAAAGATAAGTTGACAAACACATGAAGTAGTAATCCTTATCAACCACAAAAAGTTTACCAATTAAAAGTAAAAAATATCCTCTTATTATATCAATTTTGCAAGTAATGTGGCTAGAAAAAAGAGTCAATTATCGATGACGAACGCATCCTATGAACCAATTCTATACTAAAATAGAAAATAAATTAATTAACTACAATGTGTATTCATATTAACTAAAATAGTAATAAAAAATATCACAGATACAAATTAAATAAGTAAAAAATATCACAGATAAAAATCAAATACTACAGATCATGTGTTTATAAATTCATAATTATATACAATTTCTTATAATAGTGAAAACGATCCAAATAATAGTCTAATAACAAACTGCAACCCATAATAGCGTACCAACTAAAACTACTTCCATTGCCCAACATATCAAAGGATAGTTGTACCACGCTCCAAATTGACCCACGATCCAAGTAACCTTGATTCTAACGGCCTTCAAGTATGAGTTTGTGGCGGTCTCAGGTGTGCCTTTTGGTATGGGATGGTGACTAGGATTGGAGGAGAGTGAAAGAAAGAAAGGGAAAGGAGAGGAGCAGAGTAAGAGGGAGAAAGAGATAAGGGAAGAGTGATACTTGGGTAAAGGGGTAAGGGTGGAGGTGTCACTATCAACAACATTGGGAAGCGATGTGGTGCAAAAGAGAGAGTCAAAGGAGTGGAAAGGGAAAGATGACGGGAGAGAGGACAAGGAGAGAGAAAATAGATAAAATATATGGGGTTGTCAAAGAAAGATAGGCATAAACGTTTTTTATGGGCAGAAACAAGTCTTTTGGGGCGTAATCTAGTACTGTTGGATTGTATTTGGATTAATACTAAGTATATTTTCTGGAACAACAATGATGTATTGTAGGAAACTACTTTTTGAAACAGTAATTAATACCCGTGCCTAAAGACACTATCTAATATGAAAAATTGCTAGTTACAAACAATGAGAATCTATTAGAAAAAGTTGAATCCTCATTCATGAACAAACATGGATTGTGAGAAACTATACTATCACACCCACATTCTTCCACCAGAACTACAGAAGTGGATTCACATACCTAGCGCACTGCTTAAACGTCGCAACCACGAACTTCCCCTATGGGTGTCCTCTTCTTCGCTTCAGTCACCTCATCCAATTCTTGATTCCATTCATTCACCGCCTTCTAAAAAAAACATAAACAAACAAACTATCATGAACTCAGTTTTTCATGGTGAATATCAGAATATCTAAATATACATAGGCATTTAGTATCACTTGACACAAATTAAGTACCAAGAAGATCAATAATCTACCCAATGTAATCTACATCAATTTGTTCTCTAAGTTGGAAGTAAACAAAAAGTATGATACCCACATTCAAAAATGTCATTTTCTTTCTCAATAACTTATTATCAATCCCTCCATATAACCCACTACGATCATCGAAAAAATAAAGTAATCTATCCAAATCAACATATCAATGTTCCAAGATCATAGCCGCATTAAGCACAAAGCAATCTATCCAATGCAAAATTGAACTTCTCAAGTAACAGTAAACATCAATATAAAATTGGCCTCAATCTATACTACTTTTAAAAGTCACTAAACTTGAAAAACTTTTATTTTCCTTTATATCCTCATCTAATCCTATTAAGCCATTTTTATCCTTAAAGAAGATATCAGATGACCTTCTGAATACCAAAACCAACATTGTTGGTTAGATCAAAAGTTGTAACCATCTGCGACTATTGATATACTGTTTTAAATGGATGGGAAGTCTCACTTAGAAGCAATATTGTGCTTCATTGTCACTGTTTAACCAATGAGAGCTCCACAATGCTCCTCTTCGCCTCTTGTTTCTTCTTGGTAAGTGTTCTCTAATTCTCAGATATTCAATTCATGTTGCATTTGAGGTCATTTCATCCGACGAATAACAACATTGTGAACGTTCAATTGCACCCTATTCATTCGCGGCTTCTCACGGTGTCTGACCACGTATCGATCTAAAATTGGGAATATTGTCAATTTTTTATTTGTTTCTTCAGATTGCCTCTTCTGTCATTAATTTTGTTGATTATTTAACATAATCATATAATAATTTTGACAAATTTATCTCAAGTTATTCACGAGTTAAAAGTCGGTGGCATAGTTAAGAGACCTTTGGGGGTGCCAAGTAGGAGGAACTTGACTTGGGTGAATCAGGTAGAAACATTTGACATTTTTTTTTCCAATCGACATATACGAACAACTAACACATAGTTATTTACTTAAGGTAAACCACATATGTGTGGAATCAAATCAATAGTTTGATTCGTTTGAACAGTGTCCTCTATTTGGATGTTGTGAGGTTTTAGGAAAAAGAAAAGAGTAAGAAAATTTAGGTATTTTGTTTGATTTTATTTTATGGTAAAGACCGAAGAATCCAGCCGAACTCTACTATGCAATTATTTAATCCATGTGAAGCATTTGTTATTGATGTATCTTTTCTAGCCATTGAAAAAATAATAATTATGTAAGAGGTTAGATGTTGTAATTTGGGATGATGAATTTTTTGTAAATTATAGGTTAAGACTTTTGTTGAATATGGTGTTGTATTTCTCTAGTTTGCTTTAGGACTAGAGTTTCTTTTGACAATTGTTCATTGACCAACTACCTAACTATTTTCTTGTACAAAGACTTCTCTAGTTGCTTCCATTTCCCTAATTTGTCATTGGTGTGGCTTGAAGTTGTTGATCTGGGAGAACTACCTGAAATAGTCATTCTTTTGTGCTTGTGGCATAACTTGTGTGTTACATTTATGAGACTTAGTTTTTATAGTGGTACAAACATATTAGTTGAACTCTTGATTTGAAATTAGTGCTAAGTTTCACAATCTTCTAATGGGCATAAACATGTGGAGCAAAGTTATGGATGGTGTACTCCTTGGTTAATTCTCTCAATGTTGTCAACAACGGTGGAAGATTTTTTGAACACTTCCTGATACTATGTCTCCTTAGCTTATGGCTACCAACCTGGCAAAGGATCCTGTTAGCTTATATTTATTTCAATAGGTGGTTGAGTGGAATATTAATTATGATCTTCTTTGTTAAGTGATAATTGAGACACTTATTTTTTAGGTAATTCTTCTACATATTTTTCCAAGGTATATGTGCAAGATAACCTCAGTAATGCTCAAGTATCATATTCATTTAACCATTTTGATCAAGTTAATAACTATTCTTATTTTTTGTTAGTGTTAAGAGTATTAGGGTAGTATATATAAATTGTTAACAGTGTTAGGGTATTATGTGTAAATACAAGAGGGCGTGTATGTGTGATTCTTATGTTTATGAGTTACCTATAAATACAAGTGATGTATGAGGGTTAGGATAAGTTTTTAACCTCTCTATGTTTTCTCTCTAATATTGTATTATCTCTCTAAACTTAACATGGTATCAGAGCTTTATGATCATAAATATATATTCTGAAAAAAATAATTTTTTGTTCGTTGGTACTGTTGTGGACTGTGTGGTGTTGTCTATCATTGTTTCTTGTGGTGGTGAGGTGCAGTCGCTGGTTTTTGCGTGTTGTGGTCGTTAGTTGTCGCCGTTGGCTGTCGCACGTTGTGGAGGTGAGGCACAGTCGTTGTTTTTCGCTGTTAGTGATTCCGTGTTGTGGTGGTGAGGTGCTGTCGAAGGTTGAAGAGAAGCTTGCGCAGTCGAAGGGGCCTCTGGAACCCTAATTAGTGAAGAAGACAGGGTCCAGACCACTTCGGGTCAACCCAATCAAGTTTGGTCCTGATCCAACCCACTTTGGGTTCAGCTCTGGTTTGGTGATCTAGACCAGTTCCGACCCGGGTCAGACAGTTTTTTTTACTGAGGTTCAGAAAGTTAAACCGGTCCAGTTCAGTGATCCAACAAGTCAAATCGGCCCAGTTCAACGGTCCAGCTATCTTTTCTTGTCCGGTTCAGCGGTTCAGAGCCTCTAGCCGGTCCGGTTCAACAATCTAGGACCTTTTTTAGACCGGTTCAATGGTCCAGCCCCCCTATCTTGACCGGTTCAGTGGTCCAGCCCTCCTATCTTGACCGGTTCAATGGTCCAGCCCTCTTTTCCAATCTAGTTCAGCATACAAGGTCCATTTGTTATGGAACCCAAGGAAGATACAAGGTTCATTGCTCTATCTTTGCCCTCTCTAACTCTTATTAATGGTCCCATGACCTCTGTTAAACTCAATGGAACCAATTATACTTTATGGTCCCGATCTGTTCAAGTCTTTCTTCGAGACAAAGGATTTAAGAAATATTTGATGGGTCCTAAACCCAAGAAAGATACTCGTGGGTATGATCAGTGGGAGCAAGAGGACACTCAAATTATTTCTTTACTATTAAATTGCATTGAGCCTAGTATTAGTTCTACTTTACTCTACCTCGACACTGCCAATGAGATATGGGATCACTTGGCCACTATGTATTCTGGTACAGGTAATTTTACTCGTGCGTATGAGGTGTGCAAGGAGTACTTTCGGTTGGAGCAGGGTACTCTGAGCCTTGTGGATTATTATTCTCATGTTCGAGGAGTCTGTGAGAAGATGAAGACCTACCATCCATTTGCTACTGATACAGCAGTTTGGCAGAAGCAACACGAGGACCTGAATGTTGCTAGGTTTTTGGTAGAATTGAAACCTGAATATGAGGCTATTCGTTCTCAGATTTTAGGTGGTTCTAGTCTTCCATCACTGCTTGAGGTTTTCTCTCGTTTACTACGTGCTACACTGTCTACTCCTTCAGGCATTGATCATGGTGTCTCCATTGATTGCTCAACACTTGTTGTTCCTAGTAGCCATAGTGATGGTCATCGAGATGGACGTGGTGGTCGAGGAGGTCGTACAGGTGGTCGTAGAGGTCGCAGTGGATCCCGTTCCTGTTCTCACTGTGGTCGTCAAGGACACACTGTTGACTTCTGTTATGATTTACATAGAAAATTTTTGGGTGCTGCTAATCAGGCTTCTTATCAAGATGACACCTCGGTTGTTACTTCTATACCTCGGTCAGCTCCGCCAGACACTGGGTCAGTTACTATTACACTGGGTCGAGAGGAGTATGCTCAATTCTTGTCCCAGCAACAGGCTATTCCATCTTCCTCCACTGCTACTTTTGCCTAGTCAGGTACTGTTTCCACTTGTTTATTGTCCTCCACCCGCAATCCCTGGATCATTGACTCTAGCGCTTATGACCACATGACTGGTGCGTCTGATGTTTTTTCTACTTATCAGTCGACTACTTCCACACGTATTACTCTTGCTAATGGTACTTGTTCTAAAGTTTTAGGTCTAGGGACTACTCACTTGAGTCCTGATATGTCCCTATCATCCGTGTTATTTGTTTCTCAGTTTCCTTTTAGTTTACTTTCCATTAGTAAGATTACTCGTTCTCTCAATTGTTCTATAACATTTTACCCCTCTTATTGTGTCTTTCAGGATCTCAAGACGAAGAGGAAGATTGGTGGCATGAAGCCGGTGGCCTATATTACTTTGATTTTGATTCTCCTACTCGGGCTCTACAGACCTCGTTGTCTACTTTTCAATGGCATTGTCGCCTTGGACATCCCTCTCTTCAGAATTTGAAGCACCAAGTTCCTAGTCTTAGTTATGTGTCGTCTTTGTCTTGTGAAGCTTGTCAACTTAGTAAGCATCACCGTGTATCATTTCAGTCTAGAGTCAATAATCGTGTGTCTAGTCCATTTGAGTTAGTACATTCTGATGTATGGGATCCAATAAAAAATATTTTATCTAATAAATATCCTTATTTTGTGTCTTTTGTAGATGACTATTCTCGTGTGACTTGGTTGTTTTTTATGAAAGCTCGGTCTGAATTATTCTCTATATTTAAAACCTTTCGTAAGGAAATAAAAACTCAGTATAGTTGTCGTATACGTATTTTACGTTTTGATAATACTCGAGAATATGAATCTGATCATTTTTTAAATTATCTTAGTAAAACTGACATTATTCATCAGACTTCATGTACTTACACATCTCTACAAAACGGTGTTGCTAACGCAAGAACCGTCATTTGTAAAAAGTCACTCGTGCCCTGTTATTTCAGATGAATATTCTTCGATATTTTTAGAGTGATGTTGTTCTTACTGCTTGTCACCTTATTAATGTATGTCATTCTCTATGTTAAATGGACAAAGTCTATATTCTATCCTTTTTTCTGATAAACCCTTATTTTTTCTACCTCCTAAGATTTTTGGATGTGTCTGTTATGTTCATAATTTGGGTCCTAGATTTGATAAGCTTGATCTTCGCGCTACAAAATGTGTATTTCTTGGTAATTCCCGCACACAGAAGGTGGTATCGTTGCTACCGTCCTGCTCTGCGCCGATACTTTACAGTGCCGATGTTATATTTGAGGAATCTATTCCATATTTTTCAGCACCTTCTCAACCCTTGAATCTAGACTTTGGGTCACCTCTTGTACCACCATCATCTTCAGATATTCCGCTGCCCACTGTGTTCCTGTCTACTTTACCTCTTCGTGTATACTCTCGTCGTCCTCGACTATCAACTGAGGTGTCCGTACCGTCTTCCTTGCCGCCTTCTGATCCTGATCTATCAGGTAATTTAGACTTTTTACCTTTGCTCTTCGAAAAGGTACTCGTTCGTGTATTACTAATCATCTCATTACTCATTTTGTTTCATATGATGCCTTATCTCCTGTCTTTTCTTGTTTTGCCTCTCAATTATTTACTATATCTATTCCCAAGCATTTACATGATGCATTATCTGATCCGGGTTGAAGAAAAGCTATGAAGGATGAGATGGATGCCTTACATTATAATGGGACTTGGGATCTTATTCCTTTATCCCCTGGTAAACGACCTGTTGGTTGTCGTTGGGTGTATACTGTTAAATTTCATCCGAATAGTTCTGTAGAGCGTCTCAAAACCTGACTTGTTGCAAAGGACTTACTCAGACCTATGGTGTTAATTATGAGGAGACTTTCTCTCCTGTTACCAAAATTTCCTCTATTCGTATCTTTATTTCTTTGGCTGCTAATTTTGATTGACCCTTGTTTCAATTAGACGTCAAAAATGTCTTCCTACATGGTGACTTGGTTGAAGAGGTCTACATGGAGCGGCCACCTAGGTTTACTGCTCAGAGGGAGTATGGTAAGAGTGTATGTCGGTTAAAGAAATCTTTGTACGGTTTGAAGCAGTCACTAAGGGCATGGTTTGGTAAGTTTTCAGATGTTGTTTTAGAGTTTGGTCTTCTTCGCTGTCAGACATACCATTCTGTGTTCCATAGACCGACGGATGCTGGATATGTTCTATTGGTAGTCTATGTAGATGATATTGTGATTACTGGAAATGATTCTGAGGGGATTGCCAAGTTAAAAATCTTCTTGCAGGATCGATTTCATACTAAAGATTTGGAAAAACTCAGATATTTCTTGGAAATTGAAGTGGCTCGATCTAAACAGGGTATTTGTTTATCACAGAGGAAATATGTACTTGATATGCTAGAGAAATCAGGTTTGTTGGGGGGTAGACCGATTGATGTGCCTATGGATCTGAATCAGAAACTATTGATGGATGATGGTGCACTATTTGAGAATCTGGGTCGATATCGCAAATTGGTTGGGAAGCTTAATTATCTCACTATTACTCGATCAGATATTTCCTATACACTCGGTATAGTAAGTCAGTTCATAGGGGTCCTAAAGTACCTCATTGGGAGGCAGTCACTCGTATTCTACGATATCTTAAACAAGACCCTGGACTTGGACTGTTATATCGAGCTAATGGATATCTTAGAGTGGAAGGTTTCCAGATGGTGATTGGCTGGCTTCTCCTTCTGATCGGAGATCAACTACTGGTTATTGTATTTTCTTAGGAAGTAATGTTGTCAATGAAAAAGTAAGAAACAATATGTGGTAGCAAGATCCAGTGCTGAGGCTGAGTATAGGACAATGGCGTATACAACGAGTGAGTTGACGTGGTTGCTACACTTTCTTCAAGAAATTGGGTTTTCAATTCAACCTCCTTTACAGTTATTGTGTGACAACCACACAGCTATCTATATCGCTGTCAATCCGGTACATCACGAGAGAACCAAACATATTGAGGTTGATTGTCACTTTATTCGAGACAAAATAGTAGTTGGGGAGATTACGACTTCATTTGTGAAATCTGAAGATTAGCTTACAGATATGTTTACCAAAGCATAGAGTCGTACACGCCTTATAGAAATTTGTTCTAAACTTGGATTATATGATATATATAGTCCAGCTTAAGGGGGAGTGTTAAGAATATTAGGGTAGTATATATAAATTGTTAATAGTGTTAGGGTATTATGTGTAAATACAAGAGAGCGTGTATATGTAATTCTTATGTTTATGAGTTACCTATAAATACAAGTGATGTATGAGGGCTAGGTTAAGTTTTTAACCTCTCTCTGTTTTCTATCTAATATTGTGTTATCTCTCTAAACTTAACAATTAGTATAGATTCTATCAGTAATTATGAATTTGTCATAATGCTCTCGTCTACAATCCTCCTCAGAACGCCAGAACAAAAAGCAAGAGCAACCTATATGCAATCGAGCTACAAAGGCTTCTACACGAGTATCAATTCGGGTTTAATTCCAAAGACTCCCGTTCACTTCCAAGTAAATAGAATCATAGGTTTTGCTTCAGTGCCACCCACTAAAGTCGACCCATTTGCAAAATTTTGCTTCTGGGGTCTAACCTTTTGGTCGCTTATCAGGTTGCGGTATCATTGCGTGTGTGCATTTTTGTTTTCTAAGTCATTGATTTATAAATAAATATTGTTCAAGGTCTTTACAAGATACTGTCCACTGCAGGCTTTGAGAATTTTTGATAAATTGTGACAAATATTCTCATACCGCTGTCTAGCTATTTCCTTTTCTAATAGCTAAACACAATTATATGAATGTTTGATTGGCACCATACGAAGATGATTCGATCCATCTCTCTTCAAATGAGCCTTGAAACCTTTTTCCCTTATATGATATTTAGAATTTTATGTGACTGTTATAGATCGTCATTGTTTGAATTTCACGAAAATTTTATTCAATTGCAGCAGTATCAAAGGAATTATGATCGCATTACAGATGATTAGAGAAAATACACGAGAAAGAACGACACAAAAATCAAAAAAGGGAAGTTGATCTTGTTATGTGTTTTGCACAATCTTGGCTACCTATTTTATTTTAGATGAAATTACTGAATGCATTAGTAATTGCTCATTCTATTAACTCCTCTTGAGTTGGTTGTGCTGACTGATTATAATATCTAAACCTCTATGAGAAGGTCTTATGATAAATGTTTTTCTGAGTTTATTTGTTTGATTCCAAACCCATGATTGTTATCCACCATTTACCCCTTGATGATTGGATACTAAATGCGTTTGATTGATAGAGCTTTAGGAATGAAATATTCCCTAACTACTTATCTCTAGAAAGAACAAATAAAATAAAATGATTTATCACTGGCTACTCATACCTTTATTTGCATAGTTGCATCAAAGACTTTGTCCTTGAGAGTGTATTAGGTCGCTAGCACAAATGGTGTTATAACATAATGTGATGTTGACATTCTATAATTGATAAACTCATGTGATTGCAACCATATGTCATAAAAAAATAGAAGTCACAACTTACTCACTCAGTGTCTTAAAATATATATCGATAGTTACCAATTTGGATGCATGAGTATCTTGATTTGCTTTAATACATCAGTAGATACTCAGTTTTAGTTATAATCTGTACAATATACTGTTGCATATGTAGGTATGGTGTGGTGAAGATTCACGAGTATTGTCCAGCTGTAGTGACTGGTAACTTTGAGACATTTGCTCCTAATCTTGATTTTAAGGCCACACATTTTTAGACTCATCACCAGCAAGAGGTGGCATATCATTGAGGTCTATCTTTTATATAAGTATGTTCTTGTAGTATTGCTAAATAATAGGCAAATTAATTGCCTTTGACAAATAGAGAGCTTTGGTTGAAATTTTTTAATATATATTGCTGAAGTACAAGGAAAAATTCCATAGTCCAATGAATGTACATAAAATCTAATAGCTTTAAAGTTCTTAATAGATGCATTTATGGAACATGATTGATGTGCATGTGACCCTTAAGCAATCATAAACAAGGTTAATGCCTCTTGGTGTGGGAGTATAATAGACTTGTAATCAATTGATGAACTAATCCCTATAGCATCTCTATGTTACATGTAGATGATGTGAATGGATTGTGTGTTAGTTTGTAGAATTAATGACTTTTTGTTAAATAGTGACTATGATGTCAACCAATGAAATTTATGATTCAAGTATGATAAATTCTTTAGAAATTAAGCAAATCAACATATAATTGGCCCATATCATCAACAACACACGCATGGTTGACTCATGACATATAATTGGCCCATATCCTTTTATTTTTTGAAAAAAAAGTGAAGACAAATGACATTTTGTAGTTTATTATTTTTGGGTCATTGACCAAATAAGTTTCATGTTTCTTCCCAAACATTGTTTGAGATGCAAAAGACACTAAAACCATTTTTGTGAGATCCTTCTTGGAAGCATACTTTTGCACATAGTTTTCTAAGAACATAGTCAAGTGTTAACTAACACTTTGTCAAGTG
>CAUOFW020006674.1:0-23282 GCA_963454935.2 Ilex paraguariensis | reverse complement strand
AATGAAAGTGTTTGGGTCTCATTAAAAAATCAGATTGTTTTGTGGTGTTAGATCTCATTACATCTTAAATTTTAATATCTTAAAAATGTTATGCTCATCCATTTATTTCCTTATAGATGAACTCTAAAAAAGATTAACATTTTAATTAAAGTAACATATTTTAAATTGACCTGATTTGTGCTATTAATTCAGGCAATAATATTAAAATGACCTATAATTCATGAAAAATAAATTGCATTTAGGTCATTTTAAAATTTTTGGATTGGGTTCAGATTAATGTTGCTATTTATTGAAAAAAAACAATTAAATTTTATTTTTAAACACACAACTTCGAATGATAGTAAAAAGAAACAAATAACGACTTAGGCATGAGTTGTATCGATTTGTGAGTTTTTGCATGATGCATATGATTTTTGTGATTAAAAGTGTATTGTACAAATTAAATTAAATAAATGAACAAAATATTTATTGTAATATTTTGTAAAAATGCGTAATTTATTGATTCATATTTTTTTCGTAAATAAGACAATATTAATGAATTTGACTTTTTTTTATTCTATTCCAAAACATGGTATAAGATTGGATAATATTTTTTTACAAAAGGGTGAAATGGTCATTTTAGTATGTTTTATCTTCACACGTGACTAGGGCTCACAAACCAAATCAAATGAAACCTATCCAAAGATGAGATAGGATTTGAATCCGAACTTTATAATCCTCTAATTCAGACTACTTTACATTGGGTTCGAATTCAAATCTAATCCAATCCAATCTTTCCATGGTGATCCAAACACCATCCATAAGTATAGTTTCTTTATGCGGAAGCACATAGCTCTATGACTTTCTAAATCCAGGAATGTCATCGCGAGCAACCTCAGGATCAAGGAGCGCAGTGATCCACTTCTATCAAAGTTAAAATGGACCCGTGACAAGCATTCGACTGTGATGCATGCTCTTGGTGGCTTAATTTTGTCGCAAGCTTTACATGCTCTATACATTTTGGATCTGATTTAGCAATTCCATGTTTCACTAATTCAACTACACGTCGAGCTCTGGCCTATAGGTGAAAAAGATGGGAGTGCTAATTTTACACCCACTAAAATGCACACAGCATAAAATTAATATGACATGAACATGAAAATGACCATATACATTGGCATTAACTATAAAACCCTTAAGGGTGGTTAAATCTGTCCTCTTAAAAGTAAGTGGTCTCAAATTTATTATTTTTTACACCTTTCAAAGATCAATCACTCTTTTTTTTTGAGAGACACGTTCATAAATTAGCTCGATTTATGATGATCGACTTAGAGTTCGAAGAAATAGTTTAACACAAGTTTAGACACTTTTTAGCAACAACCAAAAAAAAAAAAACAATAACCTGACATGACTACGATTAATATGATGGGCAACGTAAGAGAAACTGGACAGAAGGAATATGCTGAGACCAAACTCAAGTATATGCAGGTTCTAGAATGCATTTGAAAATGACCCAAAAGGTGCTTTCGTATACAATTATATAAAAATCAAGCATATATTCTAGGTATATACTCTTCAACCTTAACCCTAATCCTACCTTGGGTTGATAGACTCAACCCAAGCATTGTCCGAGTTTAATTCGGACGGGTTCAGATTAGATTTGGATTAATGATTTCGGGTTGACCAGGATACTAGATTTTTCCACTAGTTTTGAATCTGCAATAAACACCAACTTCATTTACTGTGCAGCTATCAACAAGATACATAGTAATGAAATCTTAGTTTTAAAGTTCTAATTTATACAGAAATGCACACTTCTATTCAACCATGTCTTCAACAACACCTATAACTCCTATTATATCCAGTTGAGAAAGGATCGATGCGAGGGAAAAAAAGACATATACCAGAGAAAGAGGGACATATGAGATCTGAAGACAGAGAGGCATGTCTAAAATGATTTTTCATTATCTAAAAACGGAAAAGGAGGGGGATAGGGAGAGAGAGCATATAGATCATACGTGGAGGCAATCTAAGTGAGATGCGACCAAAGTGAGAGTGATGAGCAAGAGATGGCGAAGAGAGGTGGAGGCGATGCGGGCTCACTAGGCGCAGACTGAGTTTAGATTAACTCTAGTATAAATTATAAAATTGTATTTATATAATATTAATTCAGGTTGAACCTGATTATTAAATCGGGTTGACCCGATTTTAATATTCAAGTTTAACCCATAACCTGATAACTCAACTTGAGGACCGCCCAAATTAAAATTGGGTTGAAATTTTGTGACCCAAAGTCAATTTAAGTATTAAAAAACTTAGCCTAAGCCTTAATTTTTTCAAGTTAAATTTGAGTTGCCCAACCCAAGTTACACCCCTAGGAAGAACACCTCATTACTTTATACTTGATCCATGTTCTACCAAGTGGGTCTCAGAAAAACACCAGTATTTGTCTTCATCTAACCAAATATGAAGTGGCTACAAACTCCACCAGACTATGTACCAAAAGATAAATACTTCCTCAGCAACCAAAACACCAAGTATAAATACACAGACCTAATAAGCACACAATGCTTTATTCCCACTTATCAAAGTCTCAAACCATCATTCTCTTCCAGAGTTCCAGTATACACATAGAACACATCACGTAGTCTTAAACTAATAAGATCCAAAATTAAATAAAACATTACAGACAATATTAAAATAAAAAAGAAGAAACTCATCAGAGGGCCTTGATATGCCATTCCAAGCTTTTATTACGCCAATGCCTGCTGGGATCCAATCCTCCTCTTTCTTAGGCGCTCAGCAATGATGAACGCAAGCTCAAGAGATTGAGAAGCATTCAGCCTAGGGTCACAGTGTGTGTGGTATCGTGAGCTGAGGTCATCAAATGTCACGGTCCGTGATCCACCAATGCACTCGGTTACGTTTTGGCCTGTCATCTCTAGATGAACTCCTCCTGGGTGGCTTCCTTCTTGCTCATGGACATCAAAGAATGCTCTGACTTCAGCCTGTCAAGACAACATATAAAATTATTATAAGGTGAATTACCACTTGTTATAATTTGATGAAGATAGAGACCTTTTTCCATGAAACTCGGATAGAATTTAAAATTAAATTCAATATTTAACATCAGCATCCCCAGGCCTAACCCATTACAAGCTCCAAATTCTCAGTTATTTTCAAACTTTCAATAAAATAAAATAATAACAACGCCTCCAACTACCAAAATGAGTTCCAGAGTCAAAGCGAACTCACTGATAAGGACACGCAACCAGCTTATACACTAGAGAAATTTCTCACTTACATCACTGCGTACAAGTTCAAGGAATCTCATTTGACTGTTCCACCTAAACCCCTCTTCCACGTTTTGCATTTCCCTACCTACTTACTACATCTTTTCACATTCTTGTCCCAAGTCTTGCTAGGAAATGAAAATTAGCTTCCGAGTAATTGATAGAAGTCCAATTATTCAAGGTGGTTGGGCCAGTAGACCCACTTCAAGAAAAAGTCAAGTCTCAATCACTCGGTTTTTGAATGATTAACTTATTCCAACAGAATGGACACTTTTCCAAAATCATGTACATGGTCATGAATACATATTCTATTATCCGACTAAGTTACTGAAAAGTTATGTTTTGGTATGATACCTATTTTTTTTTCCGATCAAAATGTGACACATAATTTTTTCTTGTTATTATTTCACTTTATAATATAATTTTCGCGCTCAAAGAATACATATAACCAAACAAAGATCTACAGCGGACAATCATTTTCTATATGTTGCCGAAAGTTACATTCCAGTACGGTAATGTTACTAAGTATTTTATGGAAGCAATCATTGACCAGTGAAGAGATTTCCAGACCAGACTACGGCCCAATTACCCAACTTTCAATAGCCTATAATGGCACAAAATATGTTTGTCCATGAGTTTTGAGCAGAAACATATTGCAAAAAATCAAACTAAATAGATAGTACATGGCAAACACCAGAGCAATAGATTTAGAACACAAAAGCTTTGCTTGGCACTGTGCACATTGTCAGATTAGTATACAGATTATTTTTATCACACTTGTGCAGTTAGTTTATTTTCCTATGTACAAAATCTTATACAGTAATGACACAAAACAAATTTCCAAATTCTGGTTTCTGCCTGAAGTTGTCTTTTGCATGACTTCACTATGAATGTCACTAGGCAAAACAACAAATATAAGCAGGATGATAAACATCTTACCCTAATTGCATCAAAGGGGCGAGTTTTGAGACCACAGGGAGCTTTGATAGTGTTTCCATGCATAGGATCACTGACCCAAGTGACAATTTGCCCAGCCCTTCGCACTGCCCTGATCAGATGGGGAAGCTTCACCCTCATGTTCTCTGCTCCCATTCTCGTGATTATTGTAATCCTTCCTGGCTTGTTCTGAGGATTCAAAATCTCGATGAGCTTGACTAGCTCACTTGGATCCATCTTATCACTCACCTGTGGCATAAGAACAATTTTCATCAGCTGCCTAATCTCACTGGGCATTTGTAAATCAAATCACCTAAACAGCCACATGGATTCAAATACAAACACAACGCCTACAAAATATTATAAAATATCTAAATTATACAACATCAGTTACCTTAATGCCTAGTGGGTTAGCAATTCCTCTCAAGAATTCAACATGAGCGCCATCCAATTGCCGGGTTCGCTCCCCAGCCCAAAGAAAATGTGCAGAGCAGTCATAGTAGAGGCCAGATGTTGAATCCATTCTAGTAAGTGCTGCCTCATAAGGTAAAAGCAAGCACTCATGAGACGTCCAAAACTCAGTGGTTGTCATGATAGGATGATCCATAGTAAGTCCAGCAGCAGCCATGAATCCAAGGGCCTCATCCACGCGGTGAGCTAGTTCCCGGTATCTGCCATGCCACGACAAGAACAATGCCACCACAATTCACATATGGAACCAATAAGAATCCAGTATATATAAACCTAACTCACCGATCCTACTAATTGAAGCCCATGATTTGTTTTCCAGAAAACAAATCACTGATTTAAAAAAAAAAGTAAAAGTTCAATTTTTGTAATTTCTAGAAATAGATTCACCAATTAAATGTATGGTGATCAAGTTAAGGATTAAATTTCATCATGTGCTGTATTTAGAGCTTTACACCAAACCATAAAACTGTAAAAAACAAATTAGTGAGAGCGACAGAAAATTAGTATGTTTTTGTTATATAAGGTGCTATGAAGTTAGTTTCAAGAAAATTTGCCCAAGCCAAATAAGAATGAACAAATACCGTAAAAATCAAACTGAGGTTGAAATGAACAAACCTATCACCCTGCTCACTGTGCTCTGTGAAATCCATATTCCACTGAGTCACCCTCTGCATAGCAGCATATCCTCCGGTGGCAAAAGCCCTCAAGAGATTCAGAGTAGCAGCTGATTGGCAATAGGCCCTGATCAGCCGCTGAGGGTCTGGAATCCTCGACTTCGCATTAAAAGCATCTCCATTAACATTATCCCCTCTGTAACTCGGTAGCTTCACACCATCCTTCTCCTCAAACGGGTCTGATCTCGGCTTTGCAAACTGACCCGCCATTCTACCCACCTATATGACCAACACCCTTATTTTAAATTCAATTCGATTTCACCACAAACACAATATCAAGTGAGAGAGAGAGAGAGAGAGAGAGGCAAAACATGTGACCTTGACGACGGGCATTTGGCCACCAAACATCAAAACAGCCCCCATTTGGAGGAGAATCCTGAAAGTGTCACGAATATTATTAGCATTGAACTCCTTGAAACTCTCCGCACAGTCACCACCTTGTAACAAAAACGCATTGCCCATTGCAGCCTCAGCAAGGCGTTCCTCCAGATGCCTGGCCTCCCCAGCGAACACAATCGGAGGAAAAGAATCCAAAGTCCGGAGCACAGATTCGAGCTCTTCTTGATCTGGGTACTCCGGAAGTTGAAGAGCCTTCTTGGTTTTCCAGCTGTCCACGGTCCATTTCTTGGAGACCCTTTCTGGGTTTGTCACCGTTGTTGTTGCCGTTGAGGTGGCTGCTTTAGCCGATGTGGTTGGTTTTGGAGGCTTATCAGAGACAATGGGGTTTTTGGACTGCTCAGAGGAATGGACGGCCGAGATGGGTTGGATTGATCTGGTGGGTTTGGTAAGGTTGGTGGAGAGAGAAAATTGGTGGGATTTGGACGAAGGTAGGAGAGATTGGGTTTCACCAATCGATTTGTTGGGGAGAAGAGTACTGGTGCTTGTGAGAGCCATAGATTTGTGGGTAAAAGGGTCTGTGTTCTTGGACACTGTGTGTGTGATTTGGAGAGGGAAAGAAGGTACCCCTTATTTGTGGGAATGGGTGGTACCTGAAGAGAGCAGAGAAGTCTCGGAAAGGAGCTTTTATAGGGAAGGTTTTGGTATAGGGTTGGGGTGTTGATGGCGTGCCGTGGTGGAGGCACATGGTGTCTGGTAAGGCTCGTGGTGGTAGTTGAAGGGTATTATTGGTAATTTGTTGAATAAAATTGGAAATAAGTCAATATAATTTGGTCCTTTACCTACTCTAATTGCCAGACAGATTCGAATAAAAATTATCTTAGAGATGGCATCATAGATGGCTGAGCCGACACTCTATAAACACCCCCCTGCTTTCTTTTAGTTGCTACTTTGGTGTACAATTAATGTCGGTAATTTTTAAGAAGGACCTAAATCCGATAGACACGAAATTGATACTCTTTTTATTTTTAAATATATATCGTTTAAAGTTTTTGTATAGAGATTAAAGAAGTCATTAAATAACTCTAATATGAGTAAAAAATAATTACACAAGACTAAAATATTTTTACTCAAATACGTATTAGAAAAGAAAGGAAAATGAAAGTCATTTAGTTTACACTTCATTTTTTAAGCACTTATTGGAAAACAGAGATAAAGGTAAATTTGGAAGAAAAAATATTAATTATATTTTATTTTTATAAAACGACAGATATTATGGAACAAAAAAATTATGTAAAACGACAAATATTTAAGAACGGATGAAATATAAAACTCTCCGGATAAGAATTTTTCCTTTTTAGGTGAGACCTGAATAAGATTTATGTTAACTTGAATTTAAAAATATACGAGTTTGATTATCGCGAATATAAATAGATTTGGTATTTATTGAACTAACTTTGTCACGAAATAATGTATACATAGTACAAATTTGATTTCCCACGAGATTACCAACCTTTTATATAGTGATAGATTTTAGCTTACTTTGAAGTGGACAACTCTTTAATAATTCCTACAAACAAATTTTACTTACAATTCTTAAAATTTTGATAATCTAAAAAAGATGTTGTCATGCTTACCAAGACAGTTTATTAAATGTATTAATAAAATCAAATTGCATGGTTGAATTCGTTGGTCCCATTAATTTGTTTTAACGGGATCCACTAATTCTACTATTTACATTAATTCGATAAATGAATATGATATTTTTTTTAATCAACACATCCTTATTATTTAAAAAAATAAAAGAAAAATCACACATGTTGGATCCACAACCCCCAACAATTCTCAAGTTCCCAATTCTTTCTAAACCTTAGTTTGGGAAGATTTATATGAAAAAGATTATTACTCTCGAGTAAGAACAGCTTAAATAATGTTTTAAAATTTTTAGAAAAATTACAGGGACAAAAAGCAATTTTCAAAACTTATGGAAGATCATATCACCGCTTTTTCTTACGTGGGTATGCTTAGCCACAATAAATTTATATAATAAAACAGGAGTGTGTTTAAATTTTATTTTAGTTATATTTTTTCCCTCAAAACCATCACAAATCACGTACTTCACCCATCATCCCTTTGTCATATTCAAACGTCAAATCACATCACTCATTTATATTACATATTTAATCATTTATATATTTCCTCCCTAAAAATATTATAGAATTCATTTATATCATATATTTAATTATTTAATATTTGATTAATTTATAGTTAATATAGTTTTAAAAAAATTAATATAGTGGGATCGATTTTTTGGACGCTCGAATTTTATATTTTATTGTGTCTTTAGGCAAGAGTTATGACTAGTAAATAAATAAGTTAGCCACCAAAATTTTGATATTGCCACATAACAATGTGGGGGTGGGACCCTATAAGATATGGTATTTTTTATTTTTCTATATTTTTCTGTCATTTATTGTCAAGTAGTGAAAAATAAAACAAAACATCACGAAAAAAGCGTACTATTGAACATCATTATGCAGGGTGGAGACATTAAAAGCACAACTCATAAGTTTGAAAAAAAATAATCTAATTAACTACTAATTGATCACATGTTTACTGAAAAGTTTGGACTGGAATAATTGATCTAATATTCAAGACTAATTATTGTACCTACGTGAAAGTTCGGAGTAGTAAAAAAAAATTGTCTATAATAAATATTTTATATACACATTCTAAATCAAATTACACATATATAGAAGAGTGAGAAAAGAATTTAAACATCGACCGTAGTGGGGGTGGGTGATAAAAGTGGTGGTGAACGACAACAGGGGTGATGAGAGACGATGATGATTGTGGTGGACGGCAGCGATTGTGGTGGGGGTGGTGGGTGGTAACGATGATGGTGGTGATGAATTTGGGGTAATGATAGTGATCGTGGCAATCATGGGTGACAGCGATGATGGTGTTGGGGTATGGGTGTGGTTGACAATGGTGGTGGCGGAATGACGACGATAATTATAACAGTGGTGGGCGGTGACAAAGGTATTGGTGGGCGACGACGAATGCTTTGTGGTGAATGGCGGTGGTGGGTAATAGCAATAATGGGTTGTTGTAGTTGTGATGGGGGTGATTGACATTGAGTGGTAGCGGTGATGAGTTGTGGTAGTGGATGGTGATAGGCAACAATAATGATGGTGGGTGGTGGCGATGTACGACGGTTGTGGTAGGATGATGGTAATAATGATAATAAATATAAGAATGAGATAATGATGATAATAAATGATGACGGTGATAACAATCAACAGTGGGTGACGACGATGGTAATTATGGTTGTGGTAGAAATGGCAATGATAGTGGCGGTGGGGGTGGTGGTGGAGTGGCAGCGGCGACAATTGTGGTGAAGTATTTTGTAGAGAAGTAAAAGTTATTATTATTTTTTTATTTTTACTTACTTATTTATTTAAGTGATAAAACTACTTTTGACTTATTTGAAAGTAATTAAAATAAGTTGTT
Organism: Ilex paraguariensis; assembly: GCA_963454935.2. Lineage (NCBI taxonomy): Eukaryota > Viridiplantae > Streptophyta > Magnoliopsida > Aquifoliales > Aquifoliaceae > Ilex > Ilex paraguariensis. Next base: position 14,080 of record CAUOFW020006674.1, on the reverse strand, counting down.
CCAAACACTATTTTTTTTAAGTGTTTATAAGAAGTCATAAGTTCTAGAAGTACTTTTGAAAAGTGACTCTAAACATACTATCATAAAACTTATTTTTTCTATTAAATTTAAAGAGTTAATATTAGTTGTCGAATTAAATTTAAAGTAAAATTTAAAACGATTTGAACTGCAAAAAATAAAAAATAATTTTTATATTGTACTTTGTTATATAAATATTTACTTAATTAAAAGATCCTAACTACTCAAGCCTTGTTTTTAGTTCGAAGCTAGAGTTATTATAGCTTTAGAGTTTTTTCTTATTGAATTTTTTTTGTTGGAAAATTAAACTCAATTACGGTTCGAATTCCACTTGAGTGCTCGAAAATTTTTGTTAAGCCAAACTTGAACACCAATATACGTTTAAATTCCACTTGAGTGCTTGAAGCCTTTTGCTAAGCCAAACTTGAACACAAATTTAAGTTTGATGGTATAGTTTAGCTAGCCACAACAACCCAAATCTAAACATGCTTAACTTCAGCCAAATTAATAACTCTAACAATGCAATTCTCTCCAAGTTGTTGATTAATGGTCGCTAAATTTTCATGCTAATTGACGAGATGTGATCTAATAAGCCAATGAAAAAGAGGCACGTCGAGGAAAAAAGATGCGAATGCCAAGTGTTGCTGAGTTCTAGCCCTGGGAAGAACGAGTTATTCTTTCGCCCACTGACATCATCAAATTCGACTGAAAAGATAAGGGACAAGGGATGTGCCTAAAAAAAAAAAATCCCTGCAAAAAAAAAAAGAAAAGGATGTGCCTGAAAAATTCACGCCGTTCCAATACAAAAAAGAAAAGGCACCTGATCAGGTAGCTAGTGGGTACCTCCTCTTTTGAGTGCAAGGGCTTATATGCGAGGGGGGAAGACGACTCTCTTCCGATGTGGGATACGGTGCGCCCTCCCCACATTAGGCTAGGCCAGGGCTCCGGCTCAGGAAGAGGGGTAAAGGCTACTCCCGAACGCGCGGAGGTCAAGCCGAAATCCTGAGTGGAGGGTTTCATCCCTTACATAGGTGCCTAGTGGGTACCTCCTCCTTTGAGTGCAAGGGCTTATATGCGAGGGGGGAAGACGACTCTCTTCCGATGTGGGATACGGTGCGCCCTCCCCCGATGTGGGATACGGTGCGCCCTCCCCACATTAGGCTAGGCCAGGGCTCCGGCTCAGGAAGAGGGGTAAAGGCTACTCCCAAACGCGCGGAGGTCAAGCCGAAATCCTGAGTGGAGGGTTTCATCCCTTACATAAAGGCGCCTTTATGTAAGGGATGAAACCCTCCACTCAGGATTTCGACTTGACCTCCGCGCGTTCGGGAGTAGCCTTTACCCCTCTTCCTGAGCCGGAGCCCTGGCCTAGCCTAATGTGGGGAGGGCGCACCGTATCCCACATCGGAAGAGTGTCGTCTTCCCCCCTCGCATATAAGCCCTTGCACTCAAAGGAGGAGGTACCCACTAGGCACCTGATCAGGTAGCTAGTGGGTACCTCCTCCTTTGAGTGCAAGGGCTTATATGCGAGGGGGGAAGACGACTCTCTTCCGATGTGGGATACGGTGCGCCCTCCCCACATTAGGCTAGGCCAGGGCTCCGGCTCAGGAAGAGGGGTAAAGGCTACTCCCGAACGCGCGGAGGTCAAGCCGAAATCCTGAGTGGAGGGTTTCATCCCTTACAATGAGAACTCAAGAGACCTTTTCATCGGATTCACCTTCGATATAACTATCCCCTTATATTATCATAATCCTCCCTCCCGTGCACCAATCACCCTTCAATATCTTTTGAAACCAGTTCTTTAGTACATCTTCAAATAAAAACATTTTGGTGTCGAGAAATCGAAATTGTATTAAGTTGAGCAATAGAGATATTTAAGTGCCAAAACAAGAAAGCACCATTGGTTAACAAGAGAGGATCTAATTCATCAACAGGGGAGTTGGCCTAACTCACCGGAAATACAGTTGTTGGTGTTGCTAATCCAATGAGTTGTTTCCTTTTTAAGCTCTAGATTGAATATAAAATTAAACTCCTCAAACTACTTGTAATATTTTAAATCTCCTGTTAAAAGATTGGATTATCATTTGAAATTGTTTTAAATCCGTATTTGAATCTGACTAATTATAAATACAAATTGATATTTTGATTCCTCGAATCCAAGTCCACCAAATCCATTATATAATCTCTCATTTGATTGAATATAGAGAGATATTAACATATGAGGATTAACTTAATACCAAACGCAAATTCGAGGGAGTACTCTTAGGTAAGAAAAAATATTTATTACAACAGTGATATCACGTCAGCATTGTCACATAATATCACCAATTAATAATATACAGACAAGTAAAGAAGTGAACTCCATACAAGTCAATAACTATCTATTTATGTAACCAGATAACCATCTATTATTCTTTCATGTAAGTCAATATTTACCCAAATAAAATTTACTATGTCCATTTAAAATTTTATTATTAATTAGTGATAAGAAATCATTAATACTAATATAGTATTATTGTTATATTTTGAATATTTTGTCACGAGATAAAGAGTTGGTACACAAGGGGATGATATGGGCTATGCTTTTGGTAGGTGTCCTCTCTCTCATTCATGATGATAACCCATATTTCCAAAATAAGGAAATTATTATAAGGGACCCACAACCAAATGGGAAGAAATTAGTCAGAGATGATGAGATATAAGAAGTGATCAAGTGAACCAAGCCAAGCCACGTATTGTGCATATAAGATTATTCCTAAACTCAAAAGTGAGGAAGAGCAAATTTCAAAAGAAAAAGAAAAGAAAGTATGATCAGATTGCAATGTAATTTACATGTGTTTCATTTGACAAAAGTTCCCCCAGTCTTAGGTCTTTCTCACAACAATAATTACATAGCGGTTCAAGTCACCCACCAACCACTCTCAACTCCGTGGGCTGCTCCTCCCTTCCTACTCCCACCTACTACTCTCTCTCTCTCTCTCTCTCTCTCTGGGGAACACGTGTTCAAAGGACATTGGCACATGACTTTGGCATATTCTTTTGATTCGAGAAGGAGAGGAAAAGCATGTTTGAGTGGTTTTGGTGCAGGGATTTGATTGGTTTTATTAATTTTTTTTAAATTCAACCCCACTTTTAGGGACATAACATTCATATATAAATTATATATATATCCGTATTTGATAAATAACATTTACACATGTGTGATTAACAAATTTATCACAATTATTAATACATATTTATTTTATAAATGACTATATTATCTATCTATCGATCAATCCAATTTATATTCATGTTTGTTTAATTAGAGAGAAGAGTAATTAGGGGTTAAGATGTAATTTGATAAATAAAATATTTTATTAAAAATATAAGGATTATTTAGTGTAGTTAACCGAGGCTCGAATATATAAAAACCACTCCCTAAATTTGCCAAACCCCATGTATTTATGAGTTTAATATACCGGATCACTTACAAATCAAAATATGAATTATAAATTTAAAAATATTAACTAAACACAAAATTATGAGTTAATCGAATTATTTTTCTTAATCTCCTTCCAAACCCCAAAAGCTGATAAACAAACAGGTCCGGTGCAATAGTTGAATGAGAAAGACAAACAATTGCGTAGATAAATTGACGTACGCCTGTGAATAAAAGGTATAATTCAAGTCCCAACAAAATCTGTTGAAAAAAAAAACAAAAGAGTCCCAAAAATGTCGCTCTCTCTCTTAATTTGCTTCTCCTTTTTTCTAATTATATGAGGATCAAAATTGCTGAAAATCATAATACTGATAACTTATCGAGGAAAATTTGATATATTATTGGTTTGATAACTCGAGCATTCTGTCACTCTCTCTTTCTTTTTTGGTTCAAATGGTAAAAAATATCATAGGTAACTTACACGTATCTCGATTAATTTTCTTTTTCATTTAATTAAAGACAAATTATTCTTACTGAAATTAAGATATTTATGAAATAATAAAGACCTCATAAAGTGGACCTAAGAATAACTTGGGCAATCCAAGATTACGTGATTTATAAATAGGACTTCTTAGTTAGGGGGTCTACTATTTATATTTATAATTGAGCAATAATATTTTACTTTTGGCTACAGGGTAATCAGGTTTGTGAACTCAAACTTGGCGCCAAAGATTGGAGCCAAATTAGACCACTACGCTGACACATGACGAAAGAGGCTACTCTTACGAATATAAGAAATGTTAGTTAAACTTAAGAAATTTTATTTGTAATAGATCAGACTTAACCATTAAATTATTACTATACGGTAATAAAATTTCATGCTAGGTAGAAAACCGGTAGGTAAGTTGGGACCACACTGGACAAAGCTGCAGAACAAGTGAAGACGAATGTAAGAGGCTAGGGACAGCGGTATTGTACGAACATTAGACTTTCTAATGTTTACGACTCTTTTAACTTTATTGACGGTTAATGCTATTGGTAGCCTGGGGTTAAATATCTTCGCTAAATCGTGCGCTGTTTTTAAAGTTTTGGTAAATGTCAAATATGTCCTTTGGGTGGTTTTTCTAATTGAGAGTTACAGTACAATTGGGGTTACCCTGTTTGTACATATTTAGAATGCCTTTTGGGAGACGATGCATTACAATTTACAACCCTTTGTATCAACTTTTCTTCACATCACAACGCTTAATATCAATTTTTTTTGCTTCCATCAATGAATCTTTGATTTAATAATATTTTTTATCTTGTAAAAGATTTATTTTCTTGATGTCAAGAGTTTAAATTTTTTAGACGATAAAAAACGTGATTGATTGGTAGGACGAACCTTAATTATTTAGACGAATCGTATCTAAATCTCTGGTGTGTAGGGGTGCAACTCGAGCGGTTTGGGCAGGTTGGATAGTCAACCTTAGCTCAACTCTAGGTATATAATCTTCAACCCTAACCCTAACCCTACCACGGGTTAAGTCCCTCAACTCGAGCACTGTCCGAGTTTAATTCGGATTGACTCGAGTTGAATTTGGGTTAATAATTTTGGGCTATTTTACGGGTTTAATTCGGGTTGTCCAAAATAAACTTATTGTTCTAAAGTTGATACATATATTGCATAATATTCATCTAAATTAGCAACCAACAACTTCAATTAAGTTTTTAACATAAAAACCATAATATTAAGAACTCAATGTTTGAGATAATACAACCACAGTCATACAGAATACAAATAAACACAACTAGAATTCTTGTACAAACATAGTGTTCATTGCTTAAATAGTGAGTAAGAAAGACGCACAATGAAAACTTCAGAATAGATTAACTTAGACTTAAAAATGTATTTATATGGTTATGAATATTCGGGTTGAACCCGAATATTAACCCAATTTAATATTCGGGTTCAACCTGATAACCCGACAGGTCAACCTGAGGCCCCGCCCAAATTGAATTTGGGTAAAAAAATTTTAATTCAAGTCTAACCCAATTATTAAAAACCCTAACTCAAGTCCTAATTTTTTGGGGTTGAAATTGGGTTAGCCTACCCAAATTGCACCCCTATTGGTGTGAGTTCGAATCCCCACTAAAGTACAAGTTCTAATTTAACTGGTATATACGTTGAGGGACTGATTCATACACTTAAGGTTTGCCCTCAATTTTATTCGGACGCATGAGCTTGAGCGACATAAGCGTACTTCTACTCACCGAGGACAGACCAGGAATTCCCTCCGTTACCAAGAAAAAAACTTTTCTGTGCATCCAATGTCTGATACCTGATGATACATAAATATGACATCAACAATAAATAAAAGAATACTTTAGTAGTTGGTTTTTAAAGAGAGTTAATGGACTAAGTCTATCCCCCAACCTTAGTATTGTATACTCAGCCTCATGTGAAAATGTATAAGTTGTCTACATACATCCTAAGCTAAAGGAATCCAAGTCACCCAAGTCTAACCCTAGGTACAAATACCAAGGTCATACTTACTACACCCCAAGGAGAAGTGACAACTCCAACTTTAATCAGGTGTTTGGGTCAACGTTACTATTGATCACGAGCTGGCTGAAAGTATAGGGGGTCGACCCAAAACAGAACGACCTCGTAGTAAGATCTTTCATAGGTTTGGAGCACAACGGCATATCTGATGGGACTTTTCTGAAATGCACCATGATGAAGACACGTGTCCTCGGTATTACCAAAACACTGTTGCTAAGATCGAGCACCATCGGCGCACAAAGGTCCTCGCCCCCAAGGTACTCGTCATATAGAATCATGCGTTCAGTATATTTTACAACCGACACGTGGCCTCGGTCTGATATGGTACCTCGGTCGGCATACCTCCCTCGGTTCTGAGATAAGCCTTTCCTCGGTGCCGAGAGGTACCTCGTCCTGGACGCTTTCTCTACTCCAGGATAAGCTATTGATGTACAGGTCATTAGCCTAGGATAGTCTAGGCTATTCATCATGACCTCATCTTACACAATTAGTGTCAGAACATACTGGAAGGCAAGGGTCACAGCCAATAGGGGATGGACGCGTGGCGTATGATATCACATCGAAGACAGAGAAATCGCATGCCGTTGCTGACACGCGACTTGGGAAAGCAAACTATTAATTACATCATTCCCTTGATGAGACCGCATTCAATGCGGTAAGGCTCAGAAATGAAAGGCAATAAATGCTCCTAATACAGAGCATTTATTGCATCCTCCCCGAGAGGAGTAAATTGTACCGTCGGCATCCCGATGACACAACATTGATTGCTCGGGACCCCGAGCAGTTAAGAAGAGAAGACATTCCTCATCAGAATCAGTGCGCACACTGCCTGTACCTAATGATCACCTACTGACTACACTGACAGCAATCATGAGCTTTTGAGGTATAAATACTCCTTGCAAAAGACAAGATGGGGATGCAACAAAAAACTCTTTACTACAATACACACTCAGTGTTTTCTCTTTCCTCTCTCTTTCTCAAAGACTGACTAGATCGTCGGAGGGGATACGCCGAAAAACACTCCGGTGCCCTTCTAACTTGTTCTTCTTTGTTCCAGGAACCTCTTTCAGCCTTACTGGATCGTTCTTTCGCTCCCCCAGGGTCTACCGTCGCCGTTCCAGGTTACCACCGGACCTCGCAGGCTGTTCCAAGCAGCGTGGTTGGTCACTCGAGTTCACCAAGGGAGAGATCCGTTCTCATTTTTATATTGTGCAGGATCTTGCAAGCACAATCTGGCGCCGTCTGTGGGAAACGACTAGTTTTCCTAGTTGTTTCTCTATAAAGAACAGTGACCATGGTGAACACTCGACAGAAAGGGAAAGACCCACACCAAAGGAGTCTCGAGTTACAAGCTCCCTGTCATCACGGAGGGAGGGATCACACCGATATGAATAAAAGTGCCTCTACTCGGTCAAGAGGGGTTACCCCTCAAACCAGTATGGGAATCAGGTCAGGGGGATCAGCCCCCTTGGCTCGTCAGCTAGCGGAGGTGATTGAATAAAAATTTGGCGATAGATTACGACAGCTGAAAAAGGACAATGTAAACGTCCTAAGCCGGCTCAACGAGTTTGCCGCCTCTGGCGAAGGGTCGAGGGATTCATTCCTTTCTCGTGGGCTTCCCACCCGGGAGGCGGAAATGAAGGATCTAAGAAATCACCTAAACAACAAAGCAGAAAGCTCTAGGGCCCCAAAGCGACCCAGAGCCGGCGAGCATCATCATGACAACCATTCAAGGAAAGCAAGGCCATTGGCCCTGGACGACCTCCGGCGAGGTTTGTCTAGACGGAGGAAAGGAGATGAATCCGAGGAAGACTCAAACCAATCCACACGACACCCAGGAAATGAGGGGCTTACCGATGAACTCAAGGACTTCAGAAGGCATCTCGTCAGGGAAGAAATTGATCTCAGAGCCCGGTTAGACTCCAGGAGAAAGGGTAAGGCTGTCCAGGATGAAGCCGAGGACAAAGTCATATAAACGCCCTTTACGAGGGAGATCGGTGAGATGGAGGTTTCAAGAAAGTTTGTCGTGCCGCGGTTCAAAACTTATGACGGGCGGTCCGATCCCGAAGCCCATGTCAGGCAATACAAGCAGATGATGTCCCTCTATCATTCGAACCAATGGTTTCTCTGTCGAGTGTTTTCTATGAGCTTGGGGGACTCTGCGATGAAGTGGTTCGAGGCGCTTCCCCCCAACAGTATTGGGTCCTAGAAGGAATTGACTAAGCAGTTCCTGGCTCGATTCATTACGGGGAGTAAGCGCCCCAAAGACATTGGATCATTGCTGACCCTCAGACGGAGGAAATCCGAGACTCTTCGCCAGTACGCCATCCGATACTGGAAAAAGGTTAATGAGGTAGAAGGCTGCTCGGAGGTCATGACAGCAATATCTTTTCGGCTCGGCTTGGCAAGGGACACGGACCTGTACCGGTCCCTGACCAAGAAGACTCCCTCGGATATGGGGGACCTAATGGCCCGGATAAACAAATACTCGAGGGTTGAGGACGAGATGAGAAGCAGCAAAGACCGAGCCCTCCAATCTAAGAGAAAAGAGAAAGAGTGGGAAGATATTCCCCGAAAGGGATTGCTACCCCCTCCAGGAGGTCCGTCCAAAGGAATTCACACAGTGTTCAAGGAACCCATCTTCAAATTGCTCCATAAAATCAAGCACGAGCCGTTCTTCAAATGGCCGCCCAGGATGCAGAGCGACCCCTCCACCCGTGATCAAAAGGTTAGGTGTTCCTATCACCGGGATTTCGGGCATCGCACCGAAAGCTGCAGGGTGTTTAAATCGTTCTTGGAAAGCTTGGTCCGAGATGAATATTTGAAAGAGTACATAGAGCCTAGGCCAGAAGAGAGGCGAGCCCTTGCCCCGACCAAGGAGCCGGACAACATCATAGATGTCATCCATATATGTCCCCTGGATCGCCCCACGTCCAAGGAACTCGAGTCCGACCTCAAAAGGGTAGCTTTTACAAGGAAGGTAGCCGAGGTTGATGTAGGGCCACCAAGTAAAAGGGCCAGGATGGGTGAGCTTGGCATTACATTCTCCGACGCAGATTTGACAGGCGTAGTGACTCCTCATAACGACGCCCTTATCTTGACCCTGAGGATAGGAAAATTCGATGTCAAAAGGATTTTGATAGACTCTGGAAGTTCCTCGGAGGTGATGTACTCCGAAACTTTAAAACGGATGGGTCTTGGCCTCAAAGACCTCACCAAGGTCAGGACACCCCTCATCGGATTCAACAGCTCGTTCGTCTTGCCCGTGGGGAAAATCACATTGCCAGTTGTCACAGGTCCCTTTGTCATTGACACCGAGTTTGTCGTGATCGATACGGACTCTCCCTACAACGTAATTAAGGGGCGAACATGGCTGCATGCGTTGGGAGCGGTGCACTCCACTTTCCACCAGAAATTAAAATTCACCACGGCAGAGGGTATCATGGAGATCCGGGGGGACCAAGCGTCCGCGAAAAATTATTTTTATTCAGCCGTTCGAGCCGGGGCGTTCAGCCAGGAGAAGGGGCGAGCACCGGAAGAGATTATGGAAAAATAGCAATTACAGTCCGGGCGTCCAGGAATGGATGACCCCCGGATAGACCCAACTGAGCGGTCGGTAGAAGACCTCCGGAAGGTGCCCTTGGTAGAGGGAGAAGAAGAGAGGTATTTCTTGTTGGGACCTCGATGCCCACAGCCGAACAGGAGGAGATGATCGAGTTCCTAAGGGGAAATACAGACGTGTTCGCGTGGAACGAAATGAAAATGACGGGGGTAGACCCCGAGATAATCACACACAGGCTGCATGTTGACCCGTCGCACAAGCCAGTCAAACAGAGGCCACGACGCATGGCCCCGCATCACACCAGCGCGGTCAACGAGAAAATCGACAAACTCCTGAAGGCCGACGCCATTCAGAGATACAGTTTCCAGAATGGCTGTCTAATACGGTGTGCGCAAAGAAGAAAGGGGGGAAATGACGTGTCTGCGTAGACTTTACAGATCTAAACAAGGCATGTCCCAAGGACGACTACCCCCTGCCAAAGGTGGACCAGCTGGTAGATGCCACTGCCGGATATGAACGAATGGACTTCCTGGATGCCCGAGCAGGATATCATCAGATCCCTCTCTATCCCCCGGATCAGGAAAAGACGGCGTTTATCACTCCGAAGGGAGTTTACTGTTACAAAGTGATGTCATTTGGACTAAAGAACGCCGTGACAACATACCAAAGACAGATGAATCGGATGTTCAAAAAGCAGATCGGCAACACCATGGATGTCTACATAGACGATATGCTGGTAAAGAGCAAACGAAGTTGTGATCATCTGACAGATTTGGCGGATACCTTCTCCACCCTCAGGGAGTATGGGCTGAAGTTGAATGCGGCAAAGTGCATTTTTGGAGTGGAATCAGGTAAATTCCTCGGATACCTGGTTAGTCAACGAGGAATCGAAGCCAACCCAGATCAGATTCAAGAGATCCTGGACATCTAGAGCCCCCGCACTGTCCGAGAAGTCCAAAAACTCACAGGGATGCTGGCTGCACTTAACCGTTTCGTCTCACGCTCCTCCGACAAATGCAAACCCTTTTTCGGAGCAATCAAGAGTGCTGGGAAGAATATGTGGAGCCAGGGGTGCAAGGACGCCCTGACTGGAATCAAGGAATACCTAAGGACTCTTCCAACCTTGTCCGTCCCCATCCAGGGGGAGATGTTGTTCTTGTACCTGGCAGTATCTGAGTTTGCGGTAAGCAAGGTACTTATCCGTGAGCATGAGCACCGCCAGAAGCCGATTTATTATATAAGCAAGGCGCTCCTGGACGCAGAGACAAGATATCTACCCCTGGAGAAACTGGCTCTATCTCTGGTCACCACTGCAAGGAAACTGCGGCATTATTTCCAGGCGCACCCAATCACTGTCGTTACCGATCAGCCCTTGAAAGTGATCTTGAGGAAAGCAGAGCTCTCCGGAAGGATTTCCAAGTGGGCAGTAGAGTTGGGGGAGCACGACATTCATTTCAAACCCCGAACTGCGATAAAAGGTCAAATATTGACAGACTTCATAGCTGAGTTTTTGGGGGAGCATCCCGTTCTAGAAGGACCGCCTCCTCCCGACTTAGCGTCTCCAACGAATTGTGAAGGATCGCCATGGCTTTTGTGTATGGACGGTTCGTCAAATAGTAAGGGGTCCAGGATCGGTATCTTGCTGACATCTCCAGATAGGATTATTGCGGAGCAGGCCGTTCGGCTGGGATTCAAGGCTTCGAATAATGAAGCTGAATACGAGGCCCTCATCTCAGGACTTCGGTTAGCTGAGGCGACTGGAGTTACCAATTTAATCGTGCATTGTGATTCTATGCTAGTAGTCAATCAAGTCAACGGAGAGTTTGAAATGAGGGACCCTAGGATGAAGGCCTACCATCACCAGGCGACGACTGTAATCCGAAGGTTCAGCCGAATTGAAATCAAACAAGTGTCCCGAGACAAGAACACACATGCCGACGCCCTGGCTTGTCTAGCCTCGGCGGTGGACTCCTCCCAGTCGCGCAGGATCACCATTGAATACCTTCTCGCATCTTGCATAGACCATGCTCCCGAGGGAATGGTCATCCAGGACGCACACAAGCCGCCCAGTTGGATTGATCCCTTTCTCAGGTTCCTAACAACGGGAGATCTCCCGGAATGTTCAAAGGAAGCAAGGTAGATAAAACTCAAAGCTCCAAGATTTTGGGTCTCTCCGGATCAGAAACTGTATCGAAGGTCTTTCTCAGGGCCTTACTTGCTATGCGTCCAAGAAGACCAAGTACAAGACCTTCTATATGAGGTACAGGAAGGAATATGCGGGGGGCACTCTAGGGACGATCGATGGCACACCGCATCATGTCTCAGGGATATTGGTGGCCGCAAATGCAAAGGGATGCGCGCGCATACGTCCAAAATGCGACCAGTGTCAGAAGTTCTCCCCTGCAATCAGGCAACCCGCGGGGGACTTACACCCCTGACCAGCCCTTGGCCATTCGCCCCAGTGGGGGCTCGATTTAGTTGGACCCCTGCCTAAGGCTCCGGGAAATAGGAAGTTCCTCATTGTGGCCACAGATTATTTCACCAAGTGGGTAGAGGCGGAGCCGTTGACTCATATCCGCGACATAGATGCCAAAAAGTTCGTCTGGGGAGAACATAATCATCAGGTTTGGGATTCCCCGGGCACTGGTGTCGGATAACGGGACTCAATTCACCGGCGGGCGTTTCAAGTCTTTCTGTGAGCAACTCGGGATCCGTAATTTCTACTCCACCCCTGCCTATCCTCAAGCCAACGGGCAGGCAGAGGCCTCCAACAAGACAATTATCAATGGGATCAAGAAGAGGTTGGAGAAAGCCAAGGGAAAATGGGCGGAAGAACTATTAAACATTTTGTGGGTGTACAGGACCACCCCTCGGTCCTCGACAGGGGAAACCCCATACTCCCTGGCATACGGAATGGAGGCAATCATACCCTCGAAGTAGGGCTCCCGACCATAAGGACCCAAGCTTTCGACGAAAGGGGGAATGACCGTCAATGGGATTGGATTTGGATCTAGTGGAAGAAAGAAGGGAGGCAGCCGCCTTGAGGATAACTAAGTATCAGGAGAAGATTTCCCAACTATACAACAGAAGGTCAAGGCGCGAGAATTCGAATAGGCGATCTGGTCCTCAGAAGGGTAACGGCCAATACCCGTGATCCAACAGAGGGAAAAATGGGACTAACTGGGAAGGGCCTTACAAAGTGATATCAATCGGGGGCGCCGGGTCGTACAGATTAGAAGGCATGGATGGAAAACTTGTAATGCGACCATGGAATGTTATGAATCTAAAGAAATATTACTTTTGAAGTATTCTCTCCCTCAAGTGCTTGCCAACGACAAAGATAAAGGGCAAGGCCCTGGGGACAGAGTTCAAGGAATCTCCTGTCCCAAAGCATAACAGGAGCAAGCCTCCTGGAAGGGCAAGGCCCTGGGGACAGAGTTCAAGGGCTCCTGTCCCCGAAAGCATATACAGGAGCAAGCCTCCTTGAAGGGCAAGGCCCTGGGGACAGAGTTCAAGGACTCCTGTCCCCGAAGCCAAACACAAGAGTGTGCATCTGATTCATGGGACAGAGCAAGCCCCGAAGAACAGTTTCAAAAAAAATTCAAAAAAAAAAAACAAAAAAACACTACTGTACGCAAAAAAAGAAGAAAGTACTCATGATTTATTTCAAGAAGAGGGGCTTTGCGTCCCCAAAAGGCTACAAAAAAAAAGAAAAGGGGTACAATCAAAAAGAAAAAGAAAGCTTCATCTGGCCTCGGGCATCTCCACAACATCAGCCGAGGGCGAGTCAACATAAAAGGTTGAGAAGCTTCTGGAGCAGGCAAAAGGAGAGGTACTTCGGCAATAGAGGGACCTTGAGCAACATGAGGATCAGGGGCATGGTCCGGCGGGGGCGTCTTTCGGACAAGTCCACTATCACTGCCTCGGGCGGATCCGCCGAGACTTGCACCGGCGTTGGGACCTCATCCTCGGCAGCAATCTCTGCTTCGGGCCCGTGCCATCTCTGCCGAGGGCACGTACTTGTGCATCTGGAAGAGCGGGGAGTCTGACGGGATTCCAGCAGATGGGGCGGCCTCGTCCAACCCTTTCTTGAAGAACTCCTTGCTGTTTCCTAGAGCAGGGAGCACGTCATCGGCGAACTTTCCCGGAGTTGCTCCTCCGACTTTCTGTTCAGTGCCTTGGCTCTGATCCTGTCCAGGTTCTGGGTGAGAGCCAGACAGCTTTCCTCTGAGCAAACCGCCCTCTCCTCCGCGGCAGAAAGTCGCGCGTCTGCTCCGTGATCCTCCCTCAGCATCGGCAAGGGCAGCACTTAGCTTTCAGCGCCAACCTTAGTCATCTCGGCATCCTTGAGGAGTTGTCGATTTGGGTAGCCTGCCCCGCCAGGTAGAATCCCCTGCAGCTACATCCTCCATAGCTCGGGCGAGGGCTCCCTCCGCCTCTTCCTTCTGCTCTCGGGGCCCGCTGGAGGTCCATCCTAGACCCAGGGTACGCGCAACTATTATGGAGATCTGCTGGGTAGCCTGCAAAGGAGGGAAAAATA
>CAUOFW020006673.1:0-23287 GCA_963454935.2 Ilex paraguariensis | reverse complement strand
CAATTTCGTAGACTCGAAACAGAAAACCCATATATGCATATAGAAGATTTTTGAGTGAAGTATGTGGAACTTTTTAAGACAATTCAGAACTGGCCAAGATGAAACTTTTCCCTTTTTCCTTAAGGAACAAAGCTAAACAAGGCTAAAGTCTTTAAAAGCTCTTTCAATACTGACTCGGCGGGTATTATAAAATGAATTTTTAAAAAAAAATTTTTCTCTACACCGCACTAATGCATTGAAAAGACAAATCATGATTTTTTTGGTCAAAGAAGGAGAAATTTTTACCAAAGTTGGGAGAGATTCAAGGATCTACTCCTGTTCTTGCCCACACCATGTTTTTAAGAATTGGACTTTGGTAGAATTTTTCTATGACTCCTTACCCACAAGATTACATTCGTTTGTCGAAATGATGGCTCAAGGAGAGTTTATGTGCAAGAGTCCAGAGGAGGCATTCAATTTTTTTAATACCTATCTGACAGTTCTCAGATGTGGGACTCAGCTTCCCCTACTATTGTTGAAACCAAACCATCTACTTCTCAAGGGGGTAAGTATGTCTTGAAAGAGGATAATGACCTAAGAGCAAAAATGTTCACCCTATATCGAAAGCTTGAATCTTTAGAGATGAAAAATTTTCATCAAGTTGATGTTAGCTCTCCCACAAAACAAGTGTGTGGGATCTGTGCGCTGACAGGACATCCTACTAGGGAGTGTCCAACCATTTTTGCATTCAAGGAAGTTTTGCTGGAACAAACAAATCTTGTCTCCAACTTGAACAAGCCTTACTCCAACCCGTACTCTGAAACATATAATCCAGGATAGCGGAACCACCCAAACTTTAGTTGGAGAAACACACAACCAACTCCCATGAACCAACAACAAGGTTCACACCCACCACCTTAGGGATCTCCCACGTATCAACCATACCAACCATCACAAAAGAGGAGCCTTGAGGAGACACTGAATCAGTTCATGCAAAGTCACATGAACTACAACCATGTTCCACTCAGGCTTTCACTGATTTCAAAACCCAGACCACTAAATCCTTCGAGGATCTTAAAAGTCACATGAAAAATTGACCCAATCCATGACCACACATGAGAAGGGCAAGTTTCATGCCCAACGAAAACCACCACAAGGCCAATTTTAGGTGGAAAATCCGTCAACCATGGAAAATCCACAAGGCCAAGCCCAAGTTGTCACTACACTGAGAAGTGGCAAGGTGATTGACAAGAGCATTAGAAACATGCTAATCCCAAAGCCAAAGCCAAAGTCAATCCCAATCAACTCACCAATCGAGCTTGAAATAATTGGGCCTGAATGTGAAAAAGAAGAGGAACTCGAGCCCATGATTGAACAAGAACCAGAGCTATCAAGGGAAGAAGAACCCTCGTGTTTTATTCTTGCTCTTTTTCCTCATAGACTCAAAACTGCATAGAAGTTGAATAATCAGACAAAAATTTATGAGCCCTTTAAGCAAGTAAAAATCAACATCCCACTTTTGGATGCAATCAAACAGGTTCCATCTTATGCCAAGTTTTCGAAAGGCTTGTGCACAATCAAGAGAAGCTAGACTGTTCAAAAAAGAGCCTTCTTGACAGAACATGTCAGTGCTTTGCTTCAACACAAAACCCCTCCAAATTACAAAGATCTAGGGTGTCTGAGTGTGTCGTGTGTCATTGAAAATTTCAGAATCGAAGAAGCATTGCTAGACCATGGAGTAAGTGTCAATTTGCTCCCATTCTCTGTTTACCAACAGTTGGGTCTGGGAGAACTCAAACCCACAAGTGTCACACTTCAGTTGGCAGACAGATCTGTCAAAATTCCTAGGGGTATTGTGGAAGATGTACTTGTCCAAGTGGATAACTTTGTATTCCTTGCTGACTTCATAGTCCTTGATTCTCTGCTAGCAAAGCATTCAGAGAATTCAATTCCCGTTATTCTTGGTCGACCCTTCCTAGCAACTTCAAATGCACTAATCAATTGCAGGAATGGGGTCATGAAATTAACCTTGGGGAGTATGACTCTTGAGCTAAATATTTGTAATGTTGCCAAACATCCAGGAGAGGACAAAGAAGAAAGAGAAATAAATTCCATTATGTCTTTGGTCCAGAACCATCTGAATAACACATTCTGTGAAAATTTCACTGAACTTTCATTGTCAAAATCTATCACATCTGAGACAACAGATGATGATCCAAAGAATTGCCCAACTTATGTTGTTGATACAAGGGCCTCCAAGTTCGAAGAACTCTCACCAAGTGGCACAAAGTTGCTCTCATCAAGCGTCAGGCCACCAAAGCCTGAATTGAAACCTCTTTCATCTGACCTCAAATATGCATTCCTAGGAGAGGATGAGTCATACCCAGTGGTAATTTCATCAAAGCTCACAAACTCGCAAGAGTCTAAGCTAATTGAAATTCTTAAAAACCATAAAAGCACCATTGGGTGGACCATCACTGACCTGAAAAGTATAAGCCCGTTAATCTATAATCATACCATATACCGTGAAGAGGACTCAAAACCCTCTCGTCAAATGCAGCGACAACTAAACCCTCACATAAAGGAAGTCATGAAGGCAGAGGTACTAAAGCTCTTAGATGCATGGATAATCTTCCTTATCTCCATTAGCAAATGGTTTAGTCCAACCCAAGTTGTGCCTAAAAAGTCTGGAGTCACAATGATAAAAAATGATGCAAATGAACTAGTACCAACTCGAGTCGTTACATGATGGCAGATGTGTATTGAATATCAAAAACTCAATTTGGTAACTAGAAAATATCATTTTTCGCTTCCATTTCTTGACCAGGTTCTAGAGAGAATTGCAGGCCATGAATTTTATTTTTTCCTGGATGGGTATTTTGGATACAATCAAATTGAGATAGCACTCAATGATCAGGAGAAAACCACATTCACATGCCCCTTTGGCAGTTTTGCATTCAAAAGGATGTCATTCGGACTTTGTAACGCTCCTGCAACATTTCAAAGATGCATGTTGAGTCTGTTCAGTGATATGGTCGAAAAAATTTTGGAAGTATTCATGGATGACTTCTCTATGTATGGTGACTCATTTGATTTGTGTTGGCCAACCTAGAAAAAGTGTGGATAAGATGTCAAGAAGCCAATCTGGTACTTAATTGGGAGAAATTTTATTTCATGGTAACATAAGGCATCATCTTGGGTCACATTGTGTGTTCTGAAGGTATGAAAGTTGACAAGGCAAAAATATATCTGATTGGGAATTTACCTGCTCCCAAGACTGTAAAGGATGTCCGATCATTTCTAGGACATGCAAGGTTTTACAGGAGATTCATAAAAGATTTCAGTACCATAGCTAAACCCATGTGTCATCTCCTGAGTCAAGATGTAATCTTTGACTGGAATGAGGCATGCCAAAAAGCTTTTGATAAGCTTCAAGGCATGTTAATTTTTGTCCCAAAATGCAGCCTCCTGACTAGACTTTGCCCTTTGAACTAATGTGTGATGCAAGTGATTATGCTGTAGGTATTGTATTAGGACAAAGAAAAGATAAGAAACCACATGTCATTTGCTATGCAAGTAAAACTTTGAATGATGCTCAAATGAATTATTCAACAACTGAAAAAAAATTGCTTGCAGTAGTTTATGCTTTGGAAAAATTTCATTCTTATCTTGTTGGTTCTTCTGGTACTGTGTTCACTGACCATGTAGCATTAAAATTTTTGCTCACAAAGAAGGATGTTAAGCCTAGGCTCTTAAGATAGATACTCTTACTTCAAGAGTTTGATTGGTCATTAAGGACAAAAAGGGTGTTGAGAATGTAGTGGCAGACCATCTGTCCAGGTTAACCTATGAATTTCATGATGATGGATTGCCAATCAATGAAAAATTCTCCCATGAACAACTGTTCATAGTTGATGAGACCCCATGGTACGTTGATATTGCTAATTCCTTACTACTGGAACACTCCCTTCATCCTTTTCCCCCACGGACAAAAAGAAATTTCTGAGGGACGTTCATAACTTCTTTTGGGAGGATCTGTATATATTTAAGTACTATAAGGATCAAATCATAAGACGTTGCATCCCCACCCAGGAAAGCAGACAGGTAATAACATTTTGTCATTCTGAAGCATGTGGCAGCCATTTTTCATCAAGCAAAATCACTGCAAAAATCTTGTAGTGTGGATTTTACTGGCCCACACTTTTCAAAAATGTCCATGCCTTTTGTTTAAATTGTGATAGATGCCAAAGGTTGGGAAGTATTTCAAAAAGAAACATGATGCCCTTAAATCCGATTCTTGTAATTAAAATTTTTTACAGTTGGGGCAATGATTTTATGGGACCATTTCCCCCTTCCTTTGGCTATCTGTAGATTTTAGTGGCCGTAGACTATGTATCCAAATGGGTTGAGGCAATTCCATGCTGGAATAATGATCATCAAACAGTGATAAAATTTTGAAAGAAAATATTTTGTCCCAGTTTGGATTTTTGAAATCAATCATAAGTGATGGAGGTGTTCATTTTTGCAATCGTCCCTTTTGGAATCTGATGAAAAAATATTTGATTTTGCACAAAATTGCAACCCCCTTATCACCCATAGACTAGTGGACAGGCTGAATTAGCTAATCGGGAGATCAAATTAATTTTGGAAAAAATGGTAAATTCAGATCACAAAGATTGGTCGTTAAGACTAACTGATACACTTTGGGCATATCGCACTGCTTTTAAAATAATTTTGGGCATATCTCCTTATCGATTAGTCTATGGAAAGCCTTGTCACTTATCTATGGAATTGGAGCATAGGGCATACTGAGCCATTAAAGCAATGAACTTTGACCTGAACAAGGCTGGACTTTCAAGAAAACTTCAGATTCACGAATTGGAGGAATTGAGAAATGAAGCATATGAAATTGCTAAAATTGCGAAATCTAGGATGAAAATTTTTCATGACAAAAACATTGTGCAAAAGTCTTTTGAACCTTCTCAAAAAGTCCTGTTGTTTAATTCAAGACTCTGCCTCTTTCCTGGTAAGTTGAGGTCAAGATGGACTGGACCTTATATTGTCAAAAAAGTGTATGGACATGGAGCAGTAGAAAGTGGAAAACCCCTTGAACGGTAACATCTTTACTGTTAAAGGTCAGCGGTTAAAACCATTTTTGGAGGATTTTGTCAAAAATGTGGAAACAATTCTTTTAATGGAACCAGATCATCCTTCCGAGAATTGCGCCTGCCGACACAAAAAGGGGTCGAATCAGGAAAACCCCGTCTAACCCGACCCGATGGGACGCCTTTATAAGGCCCCCACTTCTTTTTCTTTTTTTTATCCACCGCCTTTCCCTTTTCTTCTTCTTCTTTGCGTTCTTTCTGTTTACGATTTTCTGCAAAAATACCCAGCTCCCAACAACCTCATGACTATACTCCCAGAAGACCCCATCATTTGTCTTATGATCTGCGTTTGTTTACTCTATTTATATATGGGTCTTCTTTTTCTATGGCACTCATGATCACGGGTCATCGTCCTCGAGACAACCTAGATTTTCCAAAAAAAAATGATTAATTTATGTATTTTGTTTGTAGGTGTCGGCGGATGAACAAGATCTCTACCATTCAAACATAATCTCCAAGCTCAACATATCAATAAATTCGAAACATTGGGGACAATGTTCAGTTTAGGTTGGGGGGTGTGAGATCTACATTTCTTATGTGCCTGCAGAAAATTTTTAAATTTGTGTTGATTGTTGTTGTTGTGTTTTGATCAAATTATGTATCTTGTTTTGTATAAATTGATGATTATGTCTATGAGTCATCTTTGATCGTCTTGTGACTGGCAGACGTTAAAGAACCAGATAGTGAGTCTTAAAGCACAGAAAACATGAATGTTAACTTTTTTGGTTTAGTCTGGGAGTTCTACAAACTTTCCCTTCTGATGTGCACATTGTGATCATGAGAAAAGCAAGATTGGTGAGAAAGACTGAGATCCGAGAAGAGCCAAAGAAACCCCTCTGTGGAAGAAGCACTTTTGCTAAACGCCGTCGTGCCAAAAGGCTTGGTGCCTGTAAATAGTGTGGCAGAGTCCTCCATGAGAAAAGATATAATCAGTGTTTTGAACCAATTTTTGGTCGCGCACTCGATCGATTAGACTGGATAGTGAATGGGCAAAGTAAGGATTATCCTGACACGCCATCCTATTTTGGTACTTTGCTTAATCGATTTGTGCGACAGAAAATTAAAAGAGTCACTGGTTGTTCGAACTACATAGATACAGAGGGAGACTCGGATTAGAGTAGTTGGGATGAAAGCCAATGGCCTAAATTTTTGTAAAAAAAAGTGTAAAAATTCTTTGTGTTTTGTACAAACTCTTTTGACTCAAATGAAAACATGGGCCAAGTAAGGAATGTCCCAAAATACCAACCTTGAGCGTGGGTAGGGATTTGTCCTGAGACGCTATGAACTTTTGGTTCAAACTTGAATGTTTTGCCCTATTTTATTATGCATAATGTAGTGCAGAAACAATTTGAAAACTTTTGAGTTTTGATTCAACGTTCAAATGCCAAGTGATGTTCGAACGCTGCTTGCTTATAGTACTAAACCTCTACTGAAGTCTCTGATGGAAACAAAAAGTACTGGGAGCTCAGTCCATTCGAACGCTAATAGTACGTGCAAATGCCAATAGAACGTTCAAACGACATGAGCTTACAATACTTTGGGCTCTGACAGAACTCAAAAGTACTCGGAGCTAGGCACGTTTGAACGACATTTAACATTCAAACATTTTTGTTAAAATTCTTCTACAAACGTTCGAACGACATTAACGTTCAACTGTTTCTTCTTAGACTATAAAAGCCTGGACTGTCTTTCCCAGTTCAAAACCTCCAAAATCCTCTAAAAACCTAGAACCACTTTTTACTCCCCAGTCCTTAAAACTCCACCCATTCGTCAATTCTACAAAAAATTGACCATGCCAAACTCATTTCCACATCTAAAATCACCATCTTCACAAGAAAACTCAAGATTTTCACACCTTCTCAAGCTCAAAACAGAGAAAACACAATGCCTAGGGTTAAGCTTCCTGCAAGGCGCAATCCACCAATAAGCCAGGAACCTAAATTTGTAGAAGAAATGATTGAGGAAAGAGAGGGGAGGCAAAGGAGGAAGAGGTATGATCGAACAAGGTTTCCCAGTGCACTCAAAGCCTACAGGTATGAGAATTTTTTTTTAAAACCATGCTATAGTCTATGAAAGAGATGTAGTTGTTACTGACTTTGCGGGATTGGGAATTTTGGAAGAAATGGAGAAGAGGGAATGGGTGTGGTTTTTGAGGAATGGTGGGGACGCCGTTGTTGACTTGGTGAGGGAGTTCTACTCCAACGCCGAGATCATCAACGGCGCCATCCGGACATACGTGAGGGGCACTCACATTGATGTAGATGTGGTGTATATTATGGAAGTAAGAAAAGAAGTGCCTCGGGTGCAAAACCCAACTTACCCACCAAAAAAGAATGTTGCGTTGGATAAGGTTGGGAAGGAATTGACAGGGATGGCTGACTTTTCATGGGGAGGAAGGAGATTTTTGGAACAAGGGGAGCTCACCGACAAGTACAAAATGCTAAATTTGATTGCGGTGTCTAACCTAGCCCCCATAGGAAGGAAAAATGAGATTTTATCTAAGATGGCTCGCCTGCTCTATGCATTGGGAAAAGGGCATAGCATCGACCTCCCCTCATTGATTCAAAGTGAAATAAAGAAGGGGTGTGATGCGAAGAGGAGTGCACCCCTTTTTGACACTTTGGTGACTGATATCTACACTGATAATGGGGTCAAGGTGAGGCCTAAAATGGAAGTTCAAAAGCCAATGGGGCCATTAAACAAAGGCTCTTTCAAAAGAAGCCAAGGACTTAAGGTCACCCTAGCGGCAAGACAAGAAGTGCCCCCTCCCTAGGAGTTGATGAAGTGCAAGACGAGCTTGACCGTGAAGAGGAGAGGGAGATGGAGGAAGAAAGAGAGCAGCTCCAAGAGGCAGGCCCTAGCACGACTACCTGGCGCTCTTTATGGGACATCATGCTTAGCATTGAAGCTAACCAAGATGAGATCCTTAGTCTTTTGAGGGGTGGAGCTGGTGGAGCTACTGGAGCTAGTGGAGATGGTAGGGGAGAGTGATTTTTGTTCTTGATGGTGGAGTGTTTGATTGTTTTTTCTATGGTTAATGAATTTCTTCTTTGGGTGTTCTTGGGGATATTTGTAGATGTTGTGGGTATTCATTTCTATTCTTGGTGGTGGATGGTTATTTTATAGATGTTTGTGGATATTTGAAATTTATGTTTGGATCACTTTTTGTATGAATGGATTAAATCATTGGTATTACTATAAACATCATATTCTATGGAATGAATGATTTGGTTTATCACTTTTATTTGTTTAAATGCATATGTAGAATTAGCATTTTGGTAATTCTTGATAATAAATGAAGCAAATGTGCATTCGAAGGTTGCTTGTGAAAATGACTAAAGCATATGATCGGTTTGACACCTTAACTTAGCAACCAACACTTGAAACCACATTTCTTGGAAAACTGGTATTATCTCTATACTTAAATTGTCGATTGAACATTAGTATTTGTCATTCTTAAGGTACAAGATGATCAGACTCAAAATAGAATCGCTATATAACCAACATTCCTTGAAGCACCCGACATAACGAGTGGAGATGACAGAAAATACCAAGGTAAGTTTTGAGTGTGGCGATGCTTTTTGAGAGGATATCTACAATTACTCAAAGTAAGCTCTTCACTTTCATATTTTTTCAATATTCTCATTAACTTTAATTTGATTAATGTAACTAAAGTGATCTATTTTCATAACCCACAGGGAACTTTTGCATACATATACATACGCACATACTTGAGAAAGGATCTTAGGCCATCTTTGGATCGACTTTGTGCCTTAGCTAATTCTTTTACAAAAGTATATCCCTAGTCAACCATGCTTGAGCCTTAAAGGAATGAATTCTTTTTCAAAAAGAAAAAAAAAACCCATGTGATGACCAAGCCAGTAAAGCATATATTTAGCTTACCTTGCTATCTAATTTCATGCACCCTCTTTCAAATCAATATGATACAGAAAGACAAAAAAAATAGCAAAGACAATGGTGACTACTGTTCAATAAAAGGAAAATCGGTGGAAACACCCAAAAGAGAAAAGATACAGTGAGACAGGGAATTGCTAAGAAAGTGAAAAAGAGAAAATGAAAGAATGAAATCCCATTCCCAGGCAAAATATCGAGAAACTAAAAAAAGGTGTGCAAGACTGCATAAAAAGATAGCTTTTGATCACAATTGACGTCATTTCGTTAGCCACTGACCTCAGGCCCCATTACAACATGCAAAAAGCCCTTGGTGATCTCAAGTGTGATGCATATGTATGTTGTCTACTACAAGTGGGGTGTGTTAACTAGAATTTCTTTGTTTGGATCAATATTCGTCCATGAGATTATGCCAAAGTAAAGTCTATTTTCCTCAAAACTTCACTCTTATACTAATTGTGCACGAGATTTTTTGATTGGCCATGTTCTGATCACATGCCCTTTGAGAGATAAGTCACTATAATCGGAGCGATTTGTTTTGCTGAGAGCATTCTGAGAAAGGTTTGTGAAATCAAATCTATCCATGGAAGGTGATAAAAGGGGAATGATTGTTATATAACAATTCTTGTTTCTAGAATGACCATCCTACTACTCAGAGAATTCCAAATGCTAATGTGACAAGTGCAAATTTTTTGCAAAGAGTGAGTACCAATGGAAAAGAAATGTAGGGGATAAGTCACAATTGAGGGAATGGGTGTCCCAACGACCATGACACTAATTCATTTTTAGTCAACAATCTCACATACACACTTGTTCGACTGAAGTTTGTGGGTAGCTTCACTAAAAACCCTCACGAGACAATACTCGTCCATTACAGTAAACTTAGCGGTTTAACGGCTTGTTGCAAAAGCTAAATGCAACAGGATGGCCTATGAAAAAGGCATTAGAAATGGATTTGCATTTTATTTGTGTTATATTACTAGAGACTAGCAATATTTAGGCTGGGGGGTGTGATTAATACTTAAAGGTAGCATATTATTATGCCTTTTTAAGACTAATTATACTTTGATGGAGTTCAAGTAAGGATATTTTAGGTTCTAAAGTGAACAAGGGCTCGAGGGCAACAAAAGTCACTCTTGCATGTCGCACCAGCACATTAGGGAATGGAATTGGAGAGGTTGGGAACAAAACAAGAACGTTCAAACGTCCATTTGAACTATGACAAAACTAGCCTGCTGAGACATTGTTGTAGTCAAGCACAGGACCCTGAGGTACTTGAGTACCACGTTCGAACGCTAACTAAAGTTCGAATGTCCACTTGAGTTGATTGAAGGCCAGACTGATGTGGCGTGACGTGTTGTAGCAAACAAAGGAGGACTCTGAAGCACTTGAGTACCATGTTCGAACGCCATTCAACATTTGAACGTCCCTTAGAATCAATTGAAGAACAAACTTCTGCATAGAGTGTGAAATGAACTTTGACAGAAGACCACTTGAGTGGAAAAGGTCGGGCCCCGTTTGGCTTTCGAACATTTATAAAGCAAGACCAGAAGAAACGTTCGAACGTTAGACAGCGTTCGAGCGTCCTTTAATCAAAACAGAAGACAACATTCAAACATAGATTCAAGTTCGAACGTCCTCCATAGACTGCCTGTAGAGTAGTTGGTTCCCATGGGCGACAAACACTATTCACTCATCCTCTCTTATCTCCTACCCCCCTCCCCTTCCATGCCTATAAATACTCCCATGTTGGGAGCTTAAGGGGCATTCTTCCTCTTGTAAAGTAAAGGGCGAGCAATCCTTTTTCTTGTGGAGAGTTTTTAGTAATCTAGTTCTTGAACATTTCTTGTTTATGTTTTCATTTTGCATTTGTATCAACCATGATGGAGGCTTAGACTCCCCTTGTAGTTGAAGTCTTTTATTTACTTATGTTAAGTAGGCAAATACTTCTCTTTCAATTTATATCTCATTTCAACCCAAGTGATAGGTGATTCTCCTAAGGGGTCTTGGCTTCTTTGGATTGTTTGCCAATACTTTTTGGCGGAACGCTCCAACATCAATTTAGCAAAACGGACGCAATAGGAATCCGACATGCCATGCCAATCAAAATATTCTTCCAAATTAGCTAACCAATCCAAGAATTGATTGGGATCCGGAGTACTACAAAATGTAGAAGGATCTTTAATTGACTTGGCCATAAGTGTTGAATCCTTGAAGACATACATAGACTTGCGACGATGATGACATTCATGAGAGACTCTTAAAACACATGCATTAGAGGAACTCATGAGTGACTCTTGAAAGATAAGAATGATATAAGAACAAATTCAAGAATGCAATTGACAATTTCAAGAAAGTTTAAATAGAAGAAAATATGTTTTGGATCCTTTGCAAATTCTCTAATTTTTTAATGAATAAAAATATTAGTCTCAAATTCTATGAGAGTATTTATACCTTAATCAAGAGAAAATTCTGAATCTTTTTGGGATGATTCTTCAATTTTTTGGATCTGTTGGGAATGTTTCTATAATTCTGGAATTTCTGGGGGAAAGATTCTACAATTTCTGCAACTTCTGGGGTGATGTTTCTGTAATTTTGAAACTTTTGGGGGAAGATTCTACAATTTTTAGAACTTCTGGTGGGGGTTCTGCAACTTTTGAAACTTTCTGGGGTATTTTTATAATTTCTAGAACAGCTGGGATGTTGCTGCAATTTTCTGAATCTATTGGAGACAGTTCTGTGTTTTTTTTTTTACTATTTTTTTTCAACTAGACAGTGAGATTTTTGTTACCATAAACAGTGCACGTGAATAGCGTGTGAATACTGATTTTGATGAACAATTTTTTTTTCTAATGAACAATGTTGCTAAGATTTTTGTGATTTGTACGAATCAAAGTTGGGCTCTAATACCAAATTAATGTAGATCGTATTATGAAAGAATTAGGGATGAGAAAGGAATAAGAAGGGGACGAGAAAAAAGAAGAAGGGGATGAGAACAGAGAGAATTTGAGAAATAATGATTTAATATCAATAATCAATAATAATCAAAGTCTAGTCTCCCAACAAATATGTATCTCCTATATATATAAGGAGTTCACAAATTATATATATATATAAGGAGATCACGAACCCTAAAATAAATAAATAATCAAAATGACAACAGACCCCTTAAAAACTAAAAGAAAATACTTAAAAGATAAATACTAAATTACTCTCATTATTAATCTAAAATATCTATCCAATTCCTACAAGATCCCCATCACTAGGGCTTCTACGATTGGGGCTTAGGTTAATTTGGTTAGGTTCTCAAGAGTAACCATCTCTTTCTAGTGTCTTACCCCTTATTTCTTAGCGTAGGCAACACAAGTGCTCAAAACTGTTTAGGATTTCCTCATGCCCTACAACCATAACAAAGTCAAGTCAGATCAAGGAAAGTCCATTGGAGCTGAACCTTATTCTCCAAAAATAGAATAACAGTGGTCAAACTTAGTCATATTCCTAGGGGGTTTCAAAAGTCGAGGAACTTGAAAGAGATTTCTGTCATGTCCTACAAATTTCCAAGCATCCCCAGACACAAAGATAAAATCCTTCTTCCAACATTTGTGAGAAGAAGGAGTTTTGATGACTAGCTCATTTGCTTTGACTCACTTGGCAAAATAGAATAAGTCCTCAGAAGGGGAGGACTTCAAGTGAAAGAAATGAAAGAGCTTGGGGATAATGGGAGAAAACCCAATGCCATTTCTTTTTTCCAAAAGATAAGTAGAGCTACTAACAAGTCCCAGCCGTTGGGATACACCCTAGTAGGACACATGTTAAAGTAATGAAGGATAGGTCAAATGAAGGGATGCATTGGAAACCTTAAACTAGCCCTAAAGGCTGACTCAAAAAAGTAGACCTTCCTAGAAAGGTAGAGGTTAAAATTCTCCTCTTTATGAATGTCATGCATCATCATGCCATCAAGAAACCTATACAACTCAATGGCTAGAGCACAGGCCTCAAAACTTGACTATTCACAAAGGTGGCACAGTAACTCAAATCATCCAATTTACCAGCTACCTTTTTTCCCTTTTCCGAAGGGCTAGCCCCAGATGTGGAAGGGACATTACTCAAAGAATTTCTCAGTTTGTTCTTAACAACCCTCTTCGTTGCCTTCTCTAGAACCACCTCCTCATGTGATATCTCCCCAGGCATTACCTCCTTAGGTTGCCAAGAAGCATCCTCTTAAGGATTGGAAACTACTAAGGAATTTCATCCCTTATGACTTCTTATGAGTCAAAATCGTCATCTCTATGGGATGAACAAACCCCCACTTGATGTGAGTCTCCCCCACATATTGTAGAAATTGAGGAAGGGTGGCAGATGTCAAAGTAGACATAGCCTCAACCCAGGAGTGTAAAACAATTTAACCTATGGTACTGATTTGGAAGATTCAAAGAACAATCTTCGATTAACCTGAGATCGAGGCACCGATTTTGGATGAGGGAGATCCTAGCTACAGACGCATGGCTAACAAAGAAAGGAAAGGTTCTAGAGTCCTTCCAAGACCTCTAAAATATCAAAACCTAAGAATCACAAAAATGGAAACTTTGGGACCACCACTAGGGTTCAAACTAATGTAGAGTGAAACTAAGGAAAGAGTATGTACCAAAAAGAAAGGATGACCGAACGAGGAAGATGATGTAGACACTAAAACATCGAAGGACTGCATGACAATGAATGGAGCTCTTGGGTAAACTCTTTGTTTCCCTCAGGAATCCTTTGGGATTCTTTCTCCAAATAAAGAAGACAAAGTTAGATGCTACAGATGAGAAGGGGAGATTTTAAATAGATTTTGGGATTTATGAGTTTCTCCATCATGAATAATTAATTCGCTCAAAGTGTATTTAATGTGCCCAAAGTGTATTTAATGTGCCTACGCACAAGGCTAGTGCCATAGTGTGATTGGCATGTGCTGAGAATTAAGGAGTAAAGCACGCTCCACGCCTGTACGACTGTGCACAAAAGAGGAATGGTCAAATTATGTCTTTTTGCCTATGCGCAAGCTCAACCTCATCTTCAGATCTATAGCTCGTTCTCACCTACATAGCCCAACCCCACCCAACAGTCAGCTTAGGGCAGCTTATGCCCGAGTCTGGGGGGCAATTGATCATTTCAAAAAAAAAGTATGTATCTCGGATCTCCCGTAGGCCAACAAGTCCAAGTAAAACTCAACCAACCTAATTAAGTCTTGACTGACTTGACCTATAAGGGTCTAGGCTAGCTTAGCAGATGGAAAAACTCGACAAAGGACAGAAGAGGACATTCACCACCAAAACTTTACTTGGGCAAGAAGTCATCACCTCTAGAATGCCATCATCCCTTCTAGAAGGCCACGCCACACCAAAGGGGGATAGCCTTTAACGATGAAATATTCCAACGGATTGTTAGGGCCACTTCATGATTGCTATAAGGACCATATCCCCAACTGTATATGAAAAGGGAAACATACATGTTTCCTACAATACGAGAGAAATATCCCTCATTGTAATCTTCTTCTTCTTCCCTAAGCAATACAAAAGTAGAGGAGCAATAGTCTCCATTACTGTGGACTAGCCTAGTTATTTAGTTTGGTGAACCACTAATATTATTGTGTTTTCTTGCCTCTTTCTCTCACACACTCAATTCATATAAGAGCTCAATCAACTCTTTGTACTAACACTTCTTTATTTTTGCAGGCCATCTGGAATAATTTTACAAAATGAAATATTATTTTTTTTGCCAAAGACTCACAGAAGCATCTGTTGTTCAGTTTAGGAAGCCCTCTTTATCAACCGCAGTGCACTCAATTCGAAAGGCAACGAATAGTAGAATCTTCAATAATGAACAAAAGGACTCCCTCTAGAAGTCAATCCTCATAACTGTAAGAAGCATATTAATGTCTCTCAAGCACCAGGACATCCCTGTTAACGGGCTTGTTGCTCAGCATTGGTAACTTCCCAATCCTAGCTTTGTACTTGATATTGATAGCTTGTAAAATTCATTAATTCATATTGATTTTGGTTTATCTTGTTTTAGTCTATGGGGTTATTAGCTTTTCAATCAACTCCCTCGCCAGTGTTTTTTTCTAGTTTGTTGATCTTGCAAATAGCTCGGTTTGATTGTTGATGAGTTTGTTTTAATAAGAGTAGTATTTGGATTGTACTTCATGCCAATCATAGGCAATGAAATTTTATTAATTTAAATAAAAGTTTGAACCACCAATCTGGCTAATTAGGTAGTGGAAAACTAGAATTATGATAATAATTTTCCTATAAAATCAGGGAAATAAAGAATAAGAAATTTCACTTGACCTATAAGATAGTTCTAGAAAAGAATTTTTATACTAGCATTATATTCTGAATTTGAAATTTTTTACACTACTTAATTGAGGGGGAGAGTTTGATACAAACTATAGTTTTTAGTCTGTGAGTTGAACATGAATTTTAGGGCTTCCAGTGCTGAGGCTTCGATTATTTTATGTTTTGTTGGTGTTCTATTGTTATATGTCAAAATGCAGATGTTTTAGAGACATGCAAACTATGAGTGAAATCTCAATTGTTGTATGAAATTGATAATAGATGTTTGCTCTTAATCAAAACAATTTTCATGCATTTAAAACTGTACAAAAGCAAGTATTGAATTCCAAACAAAAGAATCTCTACTTGGCAATGTTGTGTAGGTCAATCACCAAGAAACCTATGTGTTGTTAATAGATTCTAGCCTACTGGAATATTGGGAGTGAATGTGATAAGGAGATTTATCACCGACATCTAAAAAAGGGCGTACCCAGAGCATGAGACTCCCGCCATTGCGGGGTCTGAGGAAGATTAGATATACGCAACTTTACCTCTACAAGTAGAGATACTATGATCAACAACATCTCTATTTGTAAAATTTAGATCCCCTCTCATAAATGTTCTGCAATTTACCAACATGATCCACTTATTTATGCTAGGTCCTAATTGAATTCATATCAATAATGTCATGCAAAGAGAAATAGAGGAAAAGTGTATTGGTGGTCATATCAAATCCCTCTTTATATAGTGTCATTAGCATCTTATTTGTCTGCAATGATAGAACTGCTAAATCAGGTAATTCCTGAATAGCAAGAGACCCATGGCAAAGAACTCCTAATATTCTAGCTAAAAAAGCACTCCTCAATCAAACAAAAGGGTAAGATTCACTGTCTTCCAAATATGAAAGGAATACTCCCACATGAACCTCCTAAATTGCTAGTTTGCTGCCCCAAATATTCCTTAGAAAGACACTATTGAAAATATGAATCCAAAATCAACGTAAACAATAGGGTGAGGTGTAGCTTAGGTCACTGTCTTAAGACGATTTGTGCCCCTTTATATAAAAAATACGGTGTAGTAGGTACCAGTGTGTCATCTCGAAGATAAAACAATCAGCCTAATTGACCATAGATTCACTCTTATCTGCACAAATAAATGAAGCAAAAGTTTCACACAACACTTTTTTAGTTTGCCTAGAGAGCTATTTTTGTTCTGCACAATTACCTATTTTTGTACTGAAAATTTTGATTATATATTGGAAAGATAACTATTGATACACTATATTTATTTTAGAAATAAAGAAAAAAAATGACTGTTGAGAAATAGCTGTTAGAATCTTGAATTTCAGAAACAGGTATATCCTTCGCTGTTCCCACCCCTACGCAGATGAGTCTCAAGGTCTCGCTCAATTCAATGACTAGGTAACACTAGTTGAATATATAAACTCAAATTCTATTAGTAATAAAATCAATTTGGGATTAAGTTTCTCCTATAAAATATTCCTATTATTAAAATACTCTAACAGACACTTATAGCACTAGCAACCCTAACTGTAAATTTAAGAACCTTAGATCGGCATAATAGTAAAATTGAATTTTACAAAATAAGAGCTACAAAAACAAATATCTCAAAAATTATTTTTTACGACTAGATCTTAAAGTGTTTGATCCCTCAAAATCGCAAACACTATTTCTAGCACATATACAAAAATATATACCCTACATGGTATAAATAACCAAACCTTAATTATCAGGGTCTAGTTATCATATCATACCTCTATTTTTCAGGTAATAAAATTTTGAAACGTGTTAACATGTCTACATTTTATTACTTTATAATACTTGATTATTTTTAACCATCAATAGCTACAAATTCACCAAATCAAAATCAGTGACTCATCAACTTTGGTATGTTTTCCCTCATTTTTTACGGGTACTATATACTTATCTTTGGAAAGTACTATATACTTATCTTAATTATCTGTAGAAACTTTTTTTTTTTTGAACTGCAACTGAAATGGAAACGATCAATAGAAACTAAGAACCCTAAAACAAAGTGCATTTATTTTAATTTTCCTTTTCATCCAATATATGTATATATATATATATATATATATATTTGCAATAAACACAATAGTATAAGCCATAAGGAATGGAGTCATAACTGACACTAACAACACAACAATAATATGCACACATGTTAGGGGTTTTGGGTTAGTGTGTGTGTATCTGAGAGAGAGAAAGAGACAGAGACAGAGAGAACATAGTATCTGACACTATCCCACCCACTATGACGCTCAACATAGTATTTACAGTTAGGACATCTAACCCATTTCATAATCTTCACAAGCTCGGCAAACAGTGTATCATTCTCATCTTTCTTGCATTTTGATGACTTGGGGTTCATGCATATCAACCTAGTGAATGTTGAAAATGCCCCTGACCATAGTTTCTCTTTGTTTTGTATGTTTCCCATACTATCTATGGTTTGGTGACTGCAAGCACAAAGGATTTTTTGATGAATGGTTGTGGGTTTTACATATGCAATGATTTTTCACAGGGAAACAATCTGTATCGTCCAATAGAATTATGAAGAGATCCTCCTATATATATGGGCGGTTCGTTATAGATGGACTTGACTAAATCCAAAGCAAGGGCCAAGGGAACGAATAAACAAAAGCTATTTACATTTCTTTTAGGGTCAATATATGACTAAAAATTTAGTTAAGACAGTAAAAAGTTAAGATCAACCCTAAAAAACTCATCATAATGAGTTGTAACCTTATGTTTCTCTGTAAAAATTTGATACAATATCATAAAGTAACCTTTAGTATCATAGGCACACCCAAGGCATACAACTAGTGTTTTGTTTTATTTGAGCTTTACCTTTTATACTAGTGGTGCAACTTGGACAATATACAAATTTTCCTTTGGGAAGTTAACATTGGTCGATATCTAAAATATGGCGAATTAATTATTGAAATTTCTGATTTATAACATGCTAATATTCCAAACAATTGTATATGCAATTAAGAACTAAATCAGTAACATAAGAACAAAATAGTAACACATAAAAATTGTAATAAATAAAAGGGTTTATTGCACTAGAGGTCCTCAAAATATGAGATTTATCTCATTTTGGTCCCCAATATTTCAATTGCGTCATTTTGATCCCTGAAGTATGAATATGTTTTTCTATGGTCCTTCAAGCAGACAATGTTCAGATTGCTAATGATTTTTTATCACAAACTTGTCACATAGTACCTAAATATGGATACAAAATAATTTTGATAGCTTTTAGACAAAATTTGGGTAGCTCTTGACAAAAAAATGGGTAATATGGGTAGCTTTTGACCAAAATTTAGATAGTTAATTATCAAAACTGTGTAATTTAAATAGCTATTTAACTAAAATTTGAGTAAAAATTTGGTTAAGAGTTATTCAAATTATTTTTTTATCCATATTTAAGTATCACGTGACAAATTTTTGATCAAAAATCATTAGCAATCTGGAGATTGTCTATTTGAGGGATCACGTAGAAACATATTCAATACTTCAAGGACCAAAATAATGTAATTGAAACATTGAAGACCAAAATGAGACAAACTTCATACTTTAGAGACCTCCAGTGCAATTAACCCTAAATAAAACTTATCCGATTGTAGAACATGAACAATCATTAAAACTTTTGATCAAGGCTAGTATTTAACACTATGTCTTTCAGATAGATTTTAGTCATACAGAGTTGCTAATGAAAATCTCAATGTCTGCCTCCCAATATACAATGATTTTCACACAAGTAGAAGTATCACTCTAATCTATTCGCCCAGCAAACTAGAATGTGATTTGTACTCTTAGAAATGGACACTCCCTAATGACATTATTAGTATTTATTTTTTATTTTTGAGGAGAATTTGAACCATTGAACTCAAGAAGATAAAACCTTCAAAAGGTAAGGAGTACCATTGGACCAAAGACCCCGTTGATTAATGATGATGATTATGAATGTAATGGTTGTGATTTAATCACAACATTTTTGTATATTTGAATGCTAACCACTGATTATATGCAACCTAGAAGACACTATTAATGTTCTGCCTATTTATGAACAAACAAGAAATTCAAATTTTGAAGCTGGAGGGAAATTCAAATCCAAAAAACTAGTGCAGATTTTGAATTCTAGTGGGTAGAAAGTTAAAACCGGGTTAAGAATTTAAGGACCCAATTCTTTTATCCAAAAATATAAAATTGGATCTAACCCACACCTATACCCGAGGTAGGCCGATTTAGGGAGGGGTTGGCAAGGGGTGGAGGCCCCTTAGGGTGCCCCTTGGTCCTGTCCCGTCCAAAAAGTGTGGTGCCCCTTAGGGCCCAACCCTGAGAGCCACTTGGGATATATATGCTCAACCAAGAAATTTTATCCAACCAATGTGGGATTGGTGTCAAACTCCACATTACCCTAATTTGTATTTTCAAATTCCAAGAGGATCACTTTAGAATCTATTTTCTCATTCACTTCTTACTCAATTTGAGGAAACGAGCATATGTTATCCTCCTTATGTAGTAACACATGAACCCACAAAAGTTAACTCACAACAATGAGTGGATTCCGCTGTAATTGAGGCTCAAAGTCAACAAAAAACTAGTTTTTATATTTAAAAAATTATTTTATCCAACAATCACCCACATGAATGAAAAATTGGATATATGTATGTAAATAATATGCAAGACAGGTAGCTTGTGGTCTTGAATCTTCCTTAGTGAAAGCCTATTTGACTTCCCGGCTAAATAATGAACATGATGTCTTGAACTATTCAATTGTTTGATAAATCAGACTAAATATACTTCATATAGTCTCTTTCCTAACACAATAAGTTCTCGTAATTGTGCTCATTTTAGCCCTGAAAAATTCCTGATTTTCATGAGTTATTTAGAGAATTCAGCCTTTACAAAATCTCAAAGAAGGGACCCTTTCACACCCATATACATGATTCCTATTCATAATTTGGGTTTTTAAGATATAAGAGTCTTTAAAAACATTCCTTACCCTAACAACTATGCAGACAACATTAGTTTATCGTAGGAATAGGTAGGAGAAATTATGTTCTTAGTACTTCTTTTGAATCACACATAATTTGGTTATCCCTTTGAACTTAGATCTTAGGATCTCCAGTCAGCGAGGTTGGGTTTCCATTAAGGTGACTCTTAAGTTATAGGTTTTAGCTCCATTCCCCTTGATGTGTTCTTTACTTGCTCTCTTTTCATTTAACTTTATGTAGTCAATATAAATAATCCAATTCGGGAGTAATTCCCTAACGGTAATATGTCTATGACAAATATATCGTGACTTACTGTTACACATGTCACATTGTGCCCTTCCAATAGTAGATTGGCTATCGCAATGTATACAAATTCTTGGCATAAGTTTAGGTCACATTAGAATATCTTCTAAAAATTGTCGAAGTCATTCAGTTTCATCCTTTGATTTATCTAAAGCAATAAATTCAAATACCATCATGGATATAGCAATACATGATTTCTTAGAGGATTTTCAAGATACAGTTACACCACTATATGTAAAAACATAACCACTTGTAGACTTTGAATCCTTTGTATTGGACATCTAGTTAATATTACTATACCCTTCAAGTATAGCTGAATATCTTGTATAGTGCAGTCCAAAATTTAGGCTATATCTTAAGTATCTAAGAACCCTAATAATTGTCTTCTAATGATCTACTCTTGGATTACTTGTATATCTACTCAATTTATTAACTGAGTATGTTATATCAGGTCTAGTGCAGTTCATGACATATATTAGACTATCAATTATTCGGGAATATTCCAATGGAGAGATGCCTTGACTAATATTTTTAGCTAGATGAATATTAATATCAACAAGTGTTCTAGCTACACTGTTATCATCTTTATTGAATTTCTCAATATAATGTTACTAACATAATATAAGTCCACCAGATGTTTTAAAAATTTTAATTTCTGGTATAGCAACTACAACATCCAAATTCTTCATGTCAAACTTATTGGACAACATCTTCTTGATAGATTAATGATATCATTATTACTACCTAGAGTAAACATATCATCCACAAATGGGCAAACAATAACATATCCATTAGTTGTTTCTTTGACATAGACATATTTATTACATTCATTAATTGTAAATCCATTTGACATCATTACTTTGTTAAATTTTCCAAGTCATTGTTTTGGTGCTTCCTTTAATCAATAAAATGATTTAACAAGTCTGCACACTTTTTTCTCTTGTCTTGAAGCAATGAAATCTTTCGGTTACTCTATATAATTTTCTCATATAAGTCACCATTTAGGAAAGCTTTTTTTCACATCTATTTGGTGTATCTCAAGATTATGTAACGATGTAATAGCTATGAACATAAGAGTGGTTGTTATCCCCATTGATGAGAGTATAATATTGCATATTTTAGATCTCACATCATTCATCTTAGCGATGCTAGTTACTTAATGTTCATGTAGTAATGTAAGAACAAAGTTTTGCACAGTTTTTAAAGCTATAGAGGACTTGGAGGATAAGTTAGGAGATTCAGGACTCAAGCAAAGGGCATTATGAGCATAATTGAGAAAAAGGCCAATACTACTAGTAAGTCTTCTACTAATTCAACAACAAGTAGAATTAGGTTCTACCAGTAGTTCATTCCTATCGATTAAAGTGAAACAGAGACCCTTTCTACTGGCATGTTAATATTGTTCTACTAGTAGGTTTGAAATAGATGGTTGTTCTACCAGTAGCTATACAGAGCTACTAGTTTGTGAAAAGCAGAGAGCAGTTCTACTGGTAGGTCAAATTGACATTCATGGCTTTTTCCCAATGACTAAGTTTAGCTAA
Source organism: Ilex paraguariensis (assembly GCA_963454935.2). Lineage (NCBI taxonomy): Eukaryota > Viridiplantae > Streptophyta > Magnoliopsida > Aquifoliales > Aquifoliaceae > Ilex > Ilex paraguariensis. Next base: position 1,035 of record CAUOFW020006673.1, on the reverse strand, counting down.
CTTGTGAAGCTCAACCTTAGGCAAGATGCTCATGACCTTTTGAGTAGCCAAAGTAGAATTGCAAAGTAAACTCTACTCTTCGACAAGCAAGGCAAGGAGACCTAATGACGAACCAACAGTCTTTTGAGCAGCCACAATTTCTTAGTAGTGACCCTCACCGCTTCAGGTAGATCTATCTCAAGAACTTCTCAGCTCTCAACAAGGGTGGCCTCCTCGGTCATCTCCTCAGAAAGATGAGGGTCAAAAGTCACAACCTCCTTGGGATCAAGCAAGTCGGCATTTGAAGTGATGACCCTTAAATTGTTTCATCAGCCATCTCAACTTCTTTGAGGGTTTAGGATCCAAGCTTTCTTGGCTTGCTTCTTCTCAGCCAAGGCCCTTTTCAAAACTTTTTTATCAGAAACCTTCTCGATAGGATCTGCTATAAAAAGAAAGATTATAAAGTCAGCTGAAGAAAACTATAAGAACACTTAATTAAGAAAAGTAAGAAGGCATAATCATAGACAAACTAGGTGATGTGGATCGTATTAAGAAAGAATTAGGGATGAGAAGGGAAGAACAAGGGGATGAAAACAGAGAGAATTTGAGGAAGAAAGATTCAATATCAATAATCAATAATAATCAAAGTCTAGTCTTCCGACAAATATGTATCCCTTATATATATAAGGAGTTCACAAATCCTATATATATAAGGAGATCACGAACCCTAAAATAAATAAATAATCAAAACTAAACCTTAAAAGTTAAAAGAAAATACTTAAAAGATAAATACTAAATTACTCTCATTATTAATCTAAAATCTATCTAATTCCTACGCGATCCCCATCATTCTCCTCCGGTTGAGAAAAACTCTCCATCTGAGAGTCTTCAAAGTAGAAGTACCTTACAAGAGCAAAATGAAGATGACAGAACACTTCATGTAGAACAAAAAAACCATCAAATTCTTTCCCTCGACCAGGATAAATGCAAGAATCTCCATCTGTATGAACACCTACTAATAAAATATGAGGCATTGGAGTACCTTCGATTAAGGAG
>CAUOFW020006672.1:0-23289 GCA_963454935.2 Ilex paraguariensis | reverse complement strand
TGTGTCAAATATTGAGGGTGGTTGTTATGCAAATTGCATTGATCTCGCTAGGGAAAAGGAACCTGATATCTGGAATGCCATCAAGTTTGGAACTGGTATCATCCTGGCCCTTCATTGTCCATGATTTTGTCCTTTACTGGAACATTAGCACATTTTCAAGTCGAGAGTTAACATATTTGCTTCTGTGGCAGTGATAGAAAATGTGGTGTTTGATGAGCATACCCGAGAAGTGGATTATTCCGATAATCTGTAACAGGTAAAATACACCAGTCATATATATTTATGAATGAGCTGTATGATCTTGGGGTTTCAAACAATATACCGAGCACATACAAAATAGGTTTTGGGTTTGATACTCTAACATATGACTAATAACATTGGATTGAAATCCACCCAAAGAGTTACAAAGTCTTTACAATTATCTGTGTTGTTTCATGTTGTGACTTGACTCTTTTTATCGCAGAGAACACTCGGGCAGCATATCCAATAGAATACATCCCTAATGCTAAGATACCATGCGTTGGTCCTCATCCCAAAAATGTCATTCTTCTGGCCTGTGATGCTTTTGGCGTGCTCCCCCCAGTGAGCAAGCTGAGCCTTGCCCAGACCATGTACCACTTCATCAGCGGCTACACAGCTCTGGTGCATTCTTGTTAAACACTCTTTTTCGCTTCGAAGGAACTACACGATTGACATTCTTTGCAAAACGGCTAAACTGTTCAAACTTGTACTCCTCAGAATCACATTTTTGTAATGTATCTTGCGATAATTGGAACAGGTTGCTGGAACAGAGGATGGTATAAAGGAGCCAACAGCAACATTTTCGGCATGCTTCGGTGCAGCATTTATAATGCTCCATCCTACTAAGTATGCAGCCATGCTGGCTGAGAAAATGAAGCAGCACGGAGCAACTGGATGGCTTGTTAACACTGGTTGGTCAGGTGGAAGGTGAGATCTTCATCATAAGAATCTTCTACTATGATGCATTTTCAATTAATTGGAGAGAAATCCTCCAAAACAAAAACACCAAATGGAGATAAATTTGATCTTCTGTTTTGTTGCAGCTACGGATCAGGTAGTCGTATCAAGTTAGCTTATACCAGGAAAATCATCGATGCCATACACTCGGGAAGTCTTCTAAAGGCAAACTATGTCAAGACCGATGTGTTTGGGCTTGAGATCCCAACTGAAATCGATGGCGTGCCTTCAGAAATCCTAGATCCAGTGAACACAGTAAGTTGGCATACGATCTTACCATTCCTTTTTAGTTACTTCTCAGGTCTCAGTTGTTGTTGTTTTTGGGTTTATGGCGTTTTGTTAAGTGAATCCATGTATTTGCCTTGGATTGTAGTGGTCTGATAAGAAGGCCTACAAGGACACCCTGTTGAAGTTGGGGGACTGTTCAAGAAGAACTTTGAGGTATTCACAAACTACAAAATTGGAACAGACAACAAGCTGACTGAGGAGATCCTGGCAGCTGGTCCGATCTTCTGAGTTGGAGAAGCTCTGTGGTTGATGGAAAGAGTCTGAACTAGCAAATAAAAAGATGGTTGTAAGAATGTGTGTTTATTAATGTGCCTCAGTTGCATTTGTTAGGAAGGCTGGCTTTTGTATGTTTGGTTCATTTTCTGTCTACTTGAGCCTAGTTATGTATTCGCTTCACTGTGCTGTAATTTCCATCCAATTGATTATGTCATGCCTAAAATAATTTCCCCCATCAAGAAAATGTCCTCAGAGATTCTTAACTGGTTTCAGAGTGATTAGGACAGCATTTGGCTCTGCAATATGAGAATCTGAACTTCAAGTGTTCTTAACAATATGAAGATCCCAGACGGAAGTTTTCTTCCGAAGATGGGTGGGGCAAAAACATCAGCCTTTATTTAGGAGGGGCGTGGTGGTGGTGGTGGTGGGGGGGGGGGGTGACGTATAGAAGGTGTCAGGATTGATCAGAGTGGACAATTGGGTGGAGGAGGACAGCTTAAACGTGAACTTTCTTTGAGGATCAAGAAAAGAGCTTTTGGACAAAAGGTATTGTATACGTGAACAACAATAAGAACCATACATTGGCAAGGTTTTAAAATGATTTGCAAACACAATGAAGCACCAAACATATCAAAGAGGTAGAAAAAGGAGGAGCTGGTTATAAAGAGAGTGCCACTTTGGACTCATTGGTGAAGATAGTAACAACTTTTGACATGACGTGCGATCCCATAAAAACTCGCAAAAATTCCTTGAGTCCGAAAAAGGAAAAGTTAGATTGTATGCATATAGCAAACAGGTTCAACATATCACAAGCAGAAAAAACCTAAACTGAGCAGAGGCATCAACTAAGCAACATAATGAACCATATACGAATCTGCATGGGTGCGTAGAACTGAATGCCCTTTTGATATATATTTCCCCTTACACATTTGTCAGGAGGGAGGAGAAAGGACAAACAATCGAAGAGCAAACTACCAACTCCCTTTTATCATGAGGTCAATAATGGGCAACATTCAACGAGGGAAACACCTATCTGTACCAGGTTTTTCAAAAGACACACTTTAAAGAAAAGATATTGAAACATCTCAATGCAAAACAACAGCTGAAACCCAAGAAGAAGAGCTCAAACTCGTATGATTAATTTCTCAAGGTGAGGCAAATAAATTTTGCTGGCAGCTCATCACAATGAGATTGAAACTTTTCCCTGTCACATACTTTACTATTTCCCCAAGTAAAAACCATATTGTTTCAATCGTAAAGCTGCAAAATATTCCACCTTAACTGATTTTGCTTTGTCCATGGCTCCATAACCGAACACTACATATAGAGACCATTGTAGACCACTACCAAAAATTACAAGGATCTTGATAGTCCGCCTCACATCTAACATATGCAAATCAATGGGAAGCAAGAGAACCAAATTCTATCAATGCAAGGGTGCTTACTTTTTGGCGACAATAATTCATCCAATCATCCTATCGAATTTGATTCCCCTATCTTATCTAATATTGCACATTCTTTCTTGATAATTTTGAAGCTTTATTCTTGTAGTAGAATCTTGTAGTTTTGATGTCTAGCCCACCAGTATTAGAACTTGCCTTCTCTGTCTTTTTTTAATTTTTTTGTAAAATGTACTGGTAAATGCATGATCAACACATTCATAAAGAATAAGCGCATACAAACTCGAAAAACGTAAGGTAACGGGCATATTACAAAGAAGTAACAGACTTCAAGAGTGAACCCACGAAATTACTTCAAGATTATGATTCCAACATAATATATTCTAATTTACCCTATTACTGTATACCTCCTGATACATCTCATAAATTTTACATTGAGAAATTGAAGTTTATTTTGCTGCGCCTAGAATTCCAATCTACAATGGAGGTCTATGATCACAACTTCACAAGACTTTTTCAGTTCAAATACGTATAATTGAAGTGATGATTAACAGACTTACCCCAAACAAAAAAGTGAAGATTGCACAAGAATAGCTCAAATTCCACATTACCTACACGTATAATTAGTTTCTCAGTTTCAGGCAAACAAGCATAGCTGGCAGATCAAGAGATTGGAACATTTCCCTGTCATACTTAACCGTTTCCCATGTTACAATCATAAGATTTCAGTTACAAAGATGAAAGATAATCCACCTTAATTGGTTTTGCTTTGTCCATGCTTGACCCCTAAATGTAGAGTCCATACTAGACCACTACCAAAATTCAAAATGGTATTGATAGAGGACCACTCATCTAATACTCCAATCAACCTGTAGCAACAGAGCCAAATTCAAAGCAGGCTTACTTTTTCCTAACAATTATTCCTCCCATTCAAATTTAATTATCCTTTCTTGTCTAATATTCTACATTCTTTCTTGATACTTTTGAAAGTTAGTGGAACCTTGTGGTGATGATATCTAGCACAACCGTATCAGAATTTGCCTTCACTACTTTTCGGGAAACAAAAGAGAGAGAAGAGAGAGAAAAAATACTCAACTTGTCAGAATAGGTTTAAGATGCAACTTGTGAGATGCCCCCGTCTATAAAACGTTCAAAACACATGCAATAGAAAAAGGTGCATATTATGTATATGGGCAGGAAAATGCATGATCAACAGATACATAAAGAATAAGTCCATAAAAACTTCAAAATGCATAATGCAATAGGCATATTACGCAAAAGAATAACCAAGCTTCAGGATAGAACACACGAAATTACTTCCAGATTATGATTCGGATAAATATATTATAATGTCCGGAATTAATTGTATACCTCAGGAGGCATCTCATAAATTATACATTGAGACGCTAAAATTTATTTTACTTCACCAGTCTATGATCTCCACAACACAACAAACTCCTCAACAGCCTTACATGCAAATAAGTCATTGAGATTCGGTAGATGAGGCTGCATCATCTTTGTGCTTAACCATGCCAGAATCCACAAGGATGGGGATCTCTGCAGCAAGCCATGGTGCAAGACCCAAACAAAGAGCATGTGCTATGCCAAATCTAGGACTGCAAAACATAAACCAATTGTATAAGTAGTAGTATCTTCAATAGAAACAGAAAGACTTCCATAAGGAGAAATCATCTCCGCATTCAAGTGAATAGTTCTCCAAGAAATGTTCCAATTATAAATCTATGAGTTTTCATGATCTAATCACAATCTTCCATCAGGACATAGCTCAAAGTTACTTAATCCAAAGCATCATTAATGAAAACCTATCAAAATTCCTAAAATTCGTATAATAGCTCAACTATGTCACATCATGAGAATTACAAACTAAACCTTAACCTTTCAAGATTGAAATCAAAAACAACATAATCAATCATACCAATTCTTCGCCCACAGTGGCTTGAAGTGCACTGTCAAACAAATCTTCCCTCCTCTATACATCTGCAACCCCAAAACCACCAAAAAAACAAAAAAAAAATTAACCGATTAATTGCTTAAATCATAAGCCCTAATCAATCAAACATGAATAATTCCAAATTGAACCAAAATTCAGAACCTTCTGAGTCTTTCCATCTAGCTGAGGCAATTCAAGTTCCGGAGCAGTAGCCGGGTACGTCACCGGAATGTCGAATTGGAGGTCGAACTCGTTCTTGAGTAGGTTATGAACGTACCAACACTTGCCGGTCCAGCGCGTGCCCTCTGGGTTTGCGGCAGATATTCTAAACCAATCGTTGTCTCTGGACTTGTTCATCGACGTGTAGGCGATCAACGCCTTGTACTCCTCCTTCAGCCTCTGCGTCCACGCCGCTCCGTCGCGAGGACCAGCCTTTGTGGAGAGCAATGGGATCTGAGTTAGGGTTGATTTGGTATTAGGGTCCCAACCCTCCATTGTCGAAGCTCGAGGCCTAACCCTTCAATGTCTGTGAGAATAACCAATTTACGACAGTCGCATAACTGGCTGCGTCGCTGGGTTTATATATTGGAGAAATTAGAGTCCTGTGAGAAAATGGTTAAGTCCAACAAATAAGTCATTTGTTTTTAGGGTTTTTCATTTTCTCGACTCTTCACTTGGAAAGATATTTCGTTTCAAACTTTATATTTAAAAAAAAAAATTATATTTTACTCTAAATATTATAAATTAGTTTTAATGTGACCTTTGAACTAACATCTATTTTAAATTCTATTAAAAATTAATACACATGTCATCCAATGATATGAATAATAAATTTATATTTTTGCCTAACAAAAACATACGTGGTTGACATGTGCATCAATTTTTAATAAAATCTAAAAGAAATATTAACCCGAGGGCCATTGAAATTTATTTATGACATTCAAGGTGTAATGTAAAAAAAATAATCTCTCACGATACAAAGTGAAGATTGAAACATTTTCGGGATAAAAAGTGTGAAAAGCCCTTGTTTTTATATGCAACTCAATTTACTTATATCTCAACTAATCTCTTATCTGATTCAATCAAAAACTTATCATAATAAATAAGTTTTATTTTCATGATTTATTCTAACAAATCATAATTTCATTCTTTTTTTTTTATCCTTTTAAGTGTTTAAAATATTCAGTTTTAAGTATTAAAAGGCATTAACAAATTGCCCATAAAATTTGTGTATTTTTTCTTTTTTAAAAGTCCAACGTCATGGATGAAAGGAATTCAAATTCATTCTTAAGGGGTGTTTGATTTGCGACAATACCTTTGAATAAAAATAGAATTAACATAAGAATGAAATGGAATAAGCATTATCATTCCCATGTTTGGTAATTAACTTGGGATTAATCTTGGAATGGAATGTGCATTCCATTCAGATATTTGAATTAAATTATATATGCTAAAATAGAATGAGATTTGACAAAAATATAAAAAAAAATTATCATAGAATTTGTAACTTAATTTAACATGCTAACTACTATTAATTTTAGAACTTGACAAATAAGATTAAATGCACAATTAATTCACACACAAAATAACATAAAATTCACCCAAAAAAAATATTAAAATTTGAAAACGGACATGACAAATAAAAAAATCTGAAATGCATAAATTTCATTATCATATATAATCCTCCATAACTTGCTATTCAGGTATACAAAGAAACTTGTAAGATAATGTCAAACTAGTAAATAAATCAAGGACAAAAACACAAGCACACAAGATTTGTATTAGTCTCACTTTTGACTACAACCAACTGGATGTAGTTTAATATTCATAAAACAGATTGCTTATGAAATGAATAGCATACAACATTCAAGTATCACTTAAAATATTAAAAAATTCATCAATCATACGCAATCCACGTATTGCTTGTTTTTTAACAATGCATATGATCGATATAGGAAAACAGTTCATCCACCGGTCTTATATGATTTATATCATGAATTATAAAATTGACCTAACAAATACCCGCTATAAAGCAATATTTTTCTCATTTAAGACTATCGTCGAACAAATTTTGGTTATTACCGCGCCCACGTGATTTAACTTGATCGCCCAATAGGTTTTCAAACAAAGTCAACTATATAAGCTCCAAAAACTAAAGCAACTGTACAAGCACAACAATTACCCATTGATCAAAGCTACTCAGAGCTATGCAATTGTTGACTAAAAATAAGGAATAAGTTGAGATTAGTGGTCACAGTGGATACTTGTCTAGTTTAGGATGATCTTCGTCGTCGTTGATTCTCTTGCTTCAAAAACCGATGAAAAGTAGGTAGATAGCTCGTAAGAAGGGAGAAAATAAGTTGTGGAATGTCATGGGTCTCGGTAAAAAAGAGTTGAGAGATGAGAAGAGGAGTGGAGGAGAGAAGAGAGATTTTCGGGAGGAAGGTGCAAGTTGATAAGGGAAAACGAGGCAATGGGGATTGAGAGGAGTCGTGTTTTTCGTGATTATGAATTTGAGTTCATTACGGAGTCATTGAGAATGGAAAACTATCATGTCTTATTTGGTAATTGGTAATCTCATATTTTTTGGGATTAACTATTTATTTGGAATGAGAATGAATTTAATTGTCACAAACCAAATAAAGGAATATTTATTATTTAGAGAATCTTCGATTCTGACTCAAATTTAGATTTAAATTTAAATTAGTGTAAAAAAAAAGTGCAAAAAACTTGTTTCAACCTTTAAGTCAAACTTATACCAAATCAAGGAAGAGTCATTTTTTTACTCAACTTAAGAGAGACTTAGGACCTGTTTGGTTTCCATTTCAAAAAATAGTATCTAAAAACAATTTTTGAGAAGAGTTTTAAGAAAGTGATTTTGATATTTTTTGAGAAAAAAAATTTGTTTGGTTAGATGATTTCAAAAACAATTTTACAATATAAAAAATAGTAAAACCTGCTTAGACAGACTAAATATATATTTGAACAGTAATTCAAACATTAATAAAAAAATATAAAAAAATTATTTTTAGATTGACAATTTCACATATATATATATATATACTCATATCTGAAGATCCAAAATTGTTCTCCTTGTTTTCAAAATTTTTAAAAAAATTTCTGAAAACAATTTACATTTGTTTTATGTTTCTTTGACTCAAATCTCATTTTTTTCTCAAAATTTAGAGAACAAAAATGTTAAACAAACAGATTTTGGGTGTTTTTGAAATTTTGAGAAAAATAAACTATTTCCGGATCACAAACCAAACATGACCTCAAATTTTACCCAAATCTTTAATGGTGAGATTTCACCATCTTTTAAAAATTCAAAAATTATCTTTACTTTCTTTTAAATTTAGGTTTGACCACATTTAAATTTTAATTCGTCTATTAAAACTCTTTGTATCAAATTAATTTTTTTATTTAAATATTAATTTAAATTTAAATAAAAAATTGAGTCATTATTAAAAATATTCTCCATAATACTCATTTTATTTCTTTGGTCTAATATCACGCACCAAACAAAACATAACTCTTTTAACTATGAACTTAGTTTCACTTTTTACTTCGTTTAAATTTGGATTACTCTTTTTTTTTAAATTTGAATTTGTCTATATTGAGTCATTTGTACCAAATTAAAATTTTGATTTAAATATTAATTTAAATTTAAATAAAAAATTGATCGACGGTTGTAGTCATGTACCGGCCATGCTGAGAAAAGTCACGCTGACAATTTCTTGGAAGCCACCAATCACCATGACCGACCACCATTCAACCCAAACACAGTTGACAGTAAAGTAAACTCCAAAAAGCGTTGAAGACGATCAGTTTCTTCAAAGCTTACCCTGTTGATTGATCTTCGTTCCACTTCAACAAATTCCAAAATATGGCAGAAATTGTTTTGCCTGCCCTTCTGGGAATGGTTTTCGACAAGTTAACTTCTTCTGTGCTACAAGATTTTGGGTGTGCGAGAGGACTCAAGAAACAAATGGAAAAGCTAAGTAGCACGTTGTTGTTTATCCATGCCGTGCTTGAAGATGCACAGAAGCTGCAAGTGAAAGACAAGTCATTGACTCTATGGCTGACAAAGCTGAAGCATGTAGCTTTTGAAGCTGATGACTAGCTCACCGAGTTCATGGCAGATGCTTTACAGTGGAGAATGGGATTTCGGGAGAGTTTTAAGAGCCAGGTACGCAATTTCTTCTCTCCTTCCAATTCCTTGGCTACTCGGATTAGAATGGGTCGTAGGCTAAAAGCAATCCGCGAAACATTGGAAATGATTGCTCAAGAAAGATCTAGTTTTCGTTTGTCTGACGGGGTAATCACCCAGATGAAAAGAAGACCGGAGACGGGTTCCTTCGTAATTGAGTCTGAAATTGTTGGTAGAACAGATGATAGAAATGGAATTGTTCATCTTCTAATTGGGACAAGTACTGATGAAAGAGATGTATCAGTCATTCCCATTGTGGGTATTGCAGGGGTGGGGAAGACAACCCTTGCTCAATTGGTCTATAATGATGAGAGGATAGAGAGGAATTTTGATATGAAGTTGTGGGTTTGTGTTTCATTCGAATTTGATTTGAAAAAACTTATGGAAGCCATCATCCAATGTGCTACAAAGAGCAGATGTGACCTTCTAGAGATGGATATCCTTCAATCTAGGTTGCAAGAATCGTTGCGTGGGCGAAGATTTCTACTCATCATGGATGATGTTTGGAATGAAGATCATGAGGAGTGGGAGAAATTAATTACTTTATTAAGATGTGGTGATGGAGGAAGCAAATTCATTGTAACTACCCGTAACCAAAAGCTTGCCCTATTGACAGGCACAACTTCACCTTACCATTTGGGGGGATTGTCTGATGATAATTGTTGGTCTTTGTTCAAGCAACGCGCTTTTGGTCGGGGAGAAGAAAAAAACTGTCCAAAGTTGCAGCCAACAGGAAAAGAGCTGGTGAAAAAATGTGGAGGGTGCCATTGGCAGCAAAGACATTAGGAAGCCTCATGCGGCTCAAAAGAGATGAAAGGGAGTGGTTGTTTGCGCTGGAAAATGAAATCTGGAACTTGCTCCAATGTGATGATGGATTTCTACTCTCGATAAAGTCGAGTTATGATCATTTGCCACCACAAGTCAAGTCATGCTTTACGTACGGCTCTGTTTTTCCTAGAAATTATGAAATTATCAAAGAGAAGCTAATTCATTGTTAGAGCATGTGTGGCTCATATTTGCTGTGTGCATAATGGCAAGGAGGCAGATGCCGGAGCGGAGCCCGCGACGGCATCTGCCTTGCGGGATTTAAATAAAGGGGACGCTGATTAGTTGGGGGTGCGGGGGCAACGCCCCCACAGTACGGTACAGGGGTATTTTTGTAAATACGTCCATATTAGAGTTATATAAATACTTAAGATGTAACCCTATTCTATAATGGAAAAGAACGGCCGCTCGCTCTCGTGGATGTAGGCACATTGCCGAACCACGTAAAATCTCTGTGTGTTATTTTCTCCTGCTTTCTTAATTGTTTGATTCCTTACTATTCACCATAATTGCTGCACGATCACAACATTCATTTATGGATGGCAGAAGGTCTGGTTGTCCAATCTAGAGGAACTAAACTACTAGAAGACATTGGAAATGATTGTTTCAATGAGTTATTGTGGAGATTCTTTTTCCAGGAGACTAAAACAGATGAGTATGGCAAAATAATAAGTTTAAAATGCATGATATCATTCATGATCTTGCTGCTTGTGTCATGGGAGATGAATTCATAGTAATGAAGCTTGGCCATGCATCAAATAGTCTTGCACAAGCACCTCATTCGTCACTAGTTGGCTGTTCTGAATTGCCTTTATTCCCAGATACCTTATGTGAAGTGAAAAATGCACGAACGCTTATGATGTTTTTTCCTAAAGGTGACATTAGAGAAGTCCCTCCACAAATGTTCTCAAATTCCAGGTACTTACGTGTGCTCGATTTAACAGCATCTGGTATTGTGCAGTTTCCTGAATCTTTAAGTTGTCTAAAATGTTTAAGGTACCTTGATTTCTCACATACTCGGTTACGAACATTACCTAGCTCTACAGGCAGCCTCTATAACTTGCAGACTTTAAGTCTTTTTGAATGCTATAATCTACTGGAATTGCCAAAGAGCACAAGATGCTTACTTAGCTTGAGGCATCTCAACATAAAAGGTTGTGAATCATTGACTCATATGCCAACCAGGGTGGGGGAATTAAGAAATCTTCAAACCTTGCCAATGTTTATTGTGGGCAATGGAGTTGGGGAAAGCATCAAAGAGCTGCAATGCCTAAACATTCGGGGAGAGCTAGATATCAAAAACTTGGAGAATGTGAACAATGCTATAGATGCCCTTGTAACTAACTTGAAAGAGAAGCAAAACATTTACTCACTGGGATTATCTTGGGGAAATAATGTGGAGGATCTACAGGAGAAGCACAGTAGACCACTTTGGCCATCAAGACAGCAACATCATCATGCTGAATTCACGAGAAACAGTGAAGACATCCTTGCATATCTCAATCCAAATTCGAACGTAAAAAGATTATCCATAACAAGGTACCCAGGAATTGCATTTCCAAATTGGATAAGGGGTGATGCCTTACCAAATCTCACTACGGTTAAGTTGATCAAATGTGCCAGACGTAAGCAACTCCCTTCTCTTGGGGAACTTCCCTGTCTCAAATTTCTTTACCTGAATGGATTGCACATGACACAGAAGATTGGCATTGAGTTCTATGGTAAAGACACAACTGTGCCATTCCCAACACTGAAATAACTTACAATAGATGATTTCCTCAATCTAGAAGAATGGATTAGTTTTAGTGAAAGTGAAATGATGCCTTGTTTGGGAAAAATGATTATAAAAAGTTGTCCTAAGTTGACAAAAGTGCCGTGCCTCGCATCTGTTCATCATTTGGAGCTGGAAAACTGTAATGAAATGCTATTGGGTTCAGCAGCTAATTTTCCATCGCTTACCAGTCTTGTAATTCATTTGTTTCCGGAGCTCACGTATCTACCAGAAGGAATGCTTATAAATAAGTCTGTTCTCACGTCTCTTGTGATTAGCAGTTGCCCCAAGCTTTTGTACCTACCTGATGAGTTTATTCACCTTGTATCCCTAAAATCATTGGTGTTTCGTCGATGTAATAGTTTATCATCTTGCCCACCAGAACTGCAGAGCCTTTCTTCCTTGACATCCTTGGAGATTTGTGATGTCCAAAAATGCCTACTTTGCAAGAAGAAATCAGAGGTTTGATTTCTCTGCAATCTTTGTCCATTGAAAATTTTAGTAATATATCTTCCCTGTCCATGGGACTTCAATGTTGCACAACACTGCAGCAGTTGACAGTTGTGCATTGCCCAAACCTGGCCTCTTTGCTGGCAGACATCCAACATCTGTCTGCACTTAAAAGTTTGATCATTTTAAGGTGTCCAGAGCTGGAATCTCTACCATATGAGCTTACACAAATCAGAACGCTGCAGAGTCTGGAAATTCAAAGTTGTCCTGGTCTCAGAGCTTTGCCAGATTGGATTGGGAACATTCCCTCTTTACAATCTCTAGCAATTTTGGATTGCCTTAATCTATCTTATCTGCCAGCGGGACTTAAACATCACAAGGGCCTCCAGCATCTCTCAGTTCAAGATTGTCCCAAGCTAGAAATGACTGTTTGAAAATGGAGATTGGAGAGGTGAAAATTGGTAAAAACAAAAGCATACTCTGTACAGAAGTTGGGCCATTTTATTCCATGCAGCAGAATTCGACAAGAAGCTCTTCAATATCATAAATTTTCTGCAATCACCAGGTATCTAAACTTTCTATTTTTGCCTTCCAACTGAGTATACGTTCACTCGTGAGCCTTAATCACCAGCTATCTCAACTTTTTTTGTTTTATCTTGGTTAGATTCAACATTCTCTCATGACACCTGTAAAAGTCAGCACCATATGTTCAGTGAAAAAGCTCAAACTTGGAGTTCCATCTGAGAAAGAATGGCTGCGATGCCTTTTGGCATTTGAATGGAATACAAGTTGTTTCAATGCTGTTCCTGATCAACATTGGGAGCCAGCATGTAGCAGTGCCGGAAGCACAAGAAGACCATTCCATTTGTTCGAATTGCTAGCTCTCAAAGACATACAATGAACTTCTGGTTGAGCGCAAATGCGAACTCTCAGGTCAAGTATGTTATGGTTGTGCTCTCATTGGTATTTGGAATTACTGAATCACATTTAAAGGATACCAAATATTGCAGCCGCCCAACAAAACTATCCTTGCTTACTTTTGATGTCTTTATGGAAGAGTTGATATTCTGTAATTGTTTATTTCGGAGCAATGCATATCTTGTACCACTAGTCCCCAAGCCTTGTTCACTAAGTAATGCTTGTCTCATGGATTTTTTTTCTGTTCCAATTATGTTCTGGCAAGTTAAACTCATGTTATGTTGCTTGACAGTTAATTAATTTTCATCTCTAGCTTCAACTTAATATCCTCGAATTTAAAAAATTTCAACACTCTGAAATTATTTACAACATTGTTTTAGAAATTTCTCCATTTGCCGCCAGAATGCCGTCTATTGCTGTGTGATACTGCAACAACTCATGATTCTGGAGCACTATGATCATATACTTTCTGCTGCCCTTTTGGCCTGCTGATGCATGGCACTTCTCAATACTCCAGAGATTTCAGTACTTTCTAAGATGTCGAAATGCTGAAGTTGGCACCTGTGTATAGGGGATATAATGTGTCACAACTCAGAACAAATAAATATAACAAAATAACATGCCTGGCAGGGAAGATCCCCTGCCTGGATTAGAATAAAACTTCCACAGATAATCTTTTGCAATATTTGTGACCATCGTAGCATCACATCACTCGCAACACCTCCAGAATTTCTGTGGCTGAAAATGTCCAAGTTTGAGAATCAAGGTAAGAAAGGTACTGGCAATAGCCGACTAAAAATATAGCTCCTGTAGTGTTGCATATAGCTGTAATCTATCGCCAGAGCTCAGGCCACAATGCTCCTCTATTCTTAGCAAGTCACGTCCACCTTTCTGGCTTCTTACATTACCATCACTATATTATATGCTTTCTGCTATGATCTTTTGCAAGCACATTGGCGTTCGATTTTGGTTCTCGAATATCTTTCATTCTGGTGAGCAAAACGAATTCAAGCTTGACAAGTTTTCTCTCTTTTTTTTCCCTTCATGACTCTCTCTCTCTCTCTCTCTCTCTCACAATTTTGACAGTTAAGCATGGGATACTCTTTGTTGATTGCATGCCATGCATTAATTAGAGCTCTAACATGCACTCCATCAAATTTTGCATTAGAACAGTTGAAATTGGATACAAGTAAATCCTGAGCTCAAGTTGAAAGAGATATGACTCTTCAATGGATAATTACTAGTTAGTTAGTCTAATGAACAATGATGGATGTGTGGAATTTTATATATGGCATGTGAAATTCAATACATAGCACCATTCCTCTCAAATTTGGGATTTGATTTTTTTTTTTCAGACTTTTCCTTATTTCTTTGGGTTGGTATTCGATTATTTTGAGTTTCATGAGAGAGATTTTGTAACCGCAATCAAAATAAGATTGGTTTATTGTCATTATAATTGTGCACAATGCTTTGGTAATGACAACTCAAGCACATTAAACTTGGTTAATACTTCATATCAGTGGCTGAAGGTGCTTGTTGTCCACTGTTTTAAAAAGCTCAATAGTGGATATATAATCTTTTTAAATAAATACTATCGTATCGATAATAAAATATAAATTTAATTTTTTTTGATATGTAATTTAACTCAACAACATATATTTTAATTTTTTATTAACTAAAATTTTTATTTAACTAATGCAGCTATGTTGAGTTGTTTTGGAGGTACATTTTACTTATAATATGCACGGAAAAGTCAAAACCTACATTCAAATTTCGTGATTAGGTTCATGTTATCTTCAAAAATTACACACATTATGGTGAAATTACAAATCCAACAGTACACACAACAAGCGGCTCTTACTTGACCTCTTGGTTGCCAGAACTTGAGAAGAATAATAGAATGAGAAGTAGAAATCAAAAGTTATAACTCAAATTAGGTTCAAATTGAATCGGTTAAATTACACGCATACTTAGAATTTATAAATTCATGGTTGTAACAATATGCACAAAAATATACTTTGGGTTCTACTAATAGCGAACAAGTTTCATAGGTAAAAAAACCATTTCTCTTTATATGGGGGCTTTAGAAGCATTCTTCATTATTTTTTAAATTTTTTACAATTTTAAATTATTAAATTACATTCAAACGATTTTCTTTTTTTCAATTATTTTACTATGTACCCTTTAAAACTATCCATATATTTCCATTGACTAGACATTATTATTTTAATTTATTTGAAAACTTATGTTTACTTCTCAATTTCTTCTAATAATTTTTTTATAGGATCACTTTAGATAGGCAATATAGATGGAGAAAGATGAGGGAGAAAAACTAAAAACGATGACAGTGGATTATAAGGTTTGTGCATCATACATGGAGAAAGACACAATTCATTGGTTGGATAAGTAAATATTCAATGCAACGAGAATATCATGCCAGTATTATCATATGATTAAATATAAACTGTGTTTGAAGTCACTGTATAATATGAAGGATTTTGAAAAGGATTTTTGTAATCGTTGAATGAGTTTATTTGAGACCGTTAAATGAATTTTTTGAAAATTTTTCTATTTTATATTATAGAATATGTAATTCAACCCAATTCACTGGGTTGGATAATTAAATATTCAATGCAATGATAATATCATGTTCATATGGCTAGATGTGAACTGTGTCTAAAGACACAGTGCAATATGAATGATTTTGAAAAGAATATTAGTGGTCGTTAGTCTATTTGAGACAATTTGATGAACTTATTAAAACTTTATCTGTTTTATATTATAGAATATTATTCACTAATAATAAAATATTAAATGTATCGAAGGGATAGTTATTAATTTATGTGTAGTCTATTTTCTTATTTGTTTATTTGTTTATATATTATTGACGGTAACACATGACAATCCTGAGGCAGTACTAACGTTGTATTTATGGTAAATTATATTCACACCCCCTGAACTTTGTCACTAAAATACATAGACCCACTCAGGTATGACATATTACAATTACACTCCTATCAGTCATAGTCAACTAACCCATCTAACGGAAATATTAGAAGGACTATTTTGCCCTTATTCAAAATAAATAAAACCAGTCTACCACCGACACAGAACCTCTCCCTTATCCCTTTCCACTGCCCACCACCGACCCTTTCTCTCTCTCTGTTACAGCCACCATCAAACCCGCCACCGACCCCTCCCTTTCTCTCTGTATTATATCCCTAACAGCCACCGTCAAACCCACCACCGACCCCTCCCTTTCTCTCTGTGTTCTATCACTAACAACCACCATCAAACCCGCCACCGACCCCTTCCTCTCTCTCTCTGTTCTATCCCTAATCGCCTATGAAATCCACCACCATAATAGCCACCATGAAATCCACCACCATAACAGCCACCATCAAACCCATATCACCGACCAGCCAGACCCATCAATACATCACCACCGCCGCCTGCCCAACACCCTCTTCCTTATCGCCTGGTCCCGCCTGTGTGTCCCGTGTGTGGTGTTTTTGTGTGGAGAGAGAAAGAGAGAGAGTGGCAGAATTTGTCAGTTGGTGGAGTTGGCAGTTGGGACTTCGGAGGGGGTGGGTGGTGTGGTGGAGGTTTTTGCTACAAATTAAAAAATTTTGGGTTTTGCATATATTTATTTAGTGATTTAATTAATGGATATTTCAGGGGTAATTTAGGAATTTTGTTACAAGAATTGGTTGAACTCATTGAGATTTAACGGTCCTCTGGACGAACTTTTACACCAGGGGGTTATTTGTTACATCATATCAAACTTTAGGGGGCGGTGGTGTTATATTTTATACTTGAAGGGGTCCGTCTGTATTAGTGACAAACTTTAGGAGGCCTTGATGTAATATGACGTTGTATTTAATATTATCTCGGGTTGGACAAGGAATATTGTAAGCTTTTGAAATATGCAAAAAAGTGGGTGAAATTTTAATTAAAGAGATTCAAAGTACATTGGATTGACAAAGTTTTGGGTAAAATTTGGGAATTTTGTAAAATAGTGGGAGAATTATTTCGCCGCCCGGCCCTAGGTCAAATTCCCCCGACAAGCCCATATCGCGGAAACCAAAGACCAAATAGTGTGGACCGTCTGGTTCGTCCCTAACCTCTATCGGACCATCCACGAGCCTATATAGTCTCAAGGCCTCCGACCATCGGAGACCGATTGTCCGATACGGTATATCTATACGCTTGTGAGCGCGTTCCTCATCTTTCGTTATTCTACGGTAGCCATTACAAACGCTCTTCTTTCAAAACCCTAGAAACGCAGAACCAGTCTATTCAAACCGCCCTTGTTAATATTTTTTTTTCCCCGGTACAGAAACCACTGGTTAATCAGTTATACCTGCAAATTCTCGGTGAATTGTTGGTGGTCTTGAGGACTTTTTGAAATGGACGGACATTGGAGAGAGAGAGCGTTAACTTTCCTCGCCGCAGCGAATAACCATGGCGATTTGGCGGTAAAGATGTCTTCTTTGAAGCAGGCCAAGGATATCCTGTTGTCTGTGGAGCCGTCTCACGCTGCTGAACTCTTCCCCTATTTGGTCGAGCTTCAGTCTTCGCCGGAAAGTGTGGTTCGAAAAGCCCTCGTCGAGTAAGTTCAAGATTTCCAAATTTCCATCCGTTTCAACACTCTGAATTGCCGCAGTTTCTTTATTTGATTTCTTAATAACTGCTCTTTTTTAGTGCATGTTTATTGTATGCAACGATGGTAGGCTGTTCGTATGAGAGGTTGATTTATATAATCAGAAAAAAATAGGGAAGGTATTTTTTGGTATTCCCAGTTTGTTATGATTGAACATTAGGTGGTTTAGAATTGAACTCAAGTTACTCAACTCTATCTTACCTATTTGGGATCGGCTACATGAATTTTATTTATCCTTTCAGCTGGGCCAGATTTCTTTGAAATCTTAGGCTATTATATCATGTTGACTACCTCGGTTTTAATAGGGTTTAGTGGCTTACTATAGGACAAACTATTTGGTAAATAGATTATAAGACCAACTATTTATGGTTAACTAGAATTTGGAACAGTTGGAAGACTGGATTGTAATCTCTTAAATTGTAGATATTGCTAGTGGCAAAGGACACATGTTGAGATATTGTGACAACTTGTTACTGGGTTACCAACACTATCCTTGCCTAATCTTAGTAAATGGGGCATAGGAGTTTGGTGTCTAGGAAATTGCAAGCCTTTCTAATTTGTCATATTGCTGAGATGCTTACAGTAGTAAATGGAAAGGATAGCTGCAGAAGCAGAGTTTGGCATGCCATTGGATGGGATACAATGAACATAAGTGGTCCACAAACTAGCTTTTGCAGCTTCTTAGTATGCAACCTTATAGTTTCTGTTTTGTTATGTTCCTCCGCATGGGACTAAAGAAACCAACTTGTTTTCTACAATTTTATGACTGAGTTAATCTTTTTGATCATTGGCTGAAAGTTTAAGTTTTCATGCTGATGCTGGGTCAAAACAAATGTGTCAAGTTTTTTTTTTCCAGATTGTACAAAAAAGATATGGGTTTGACAGAAAGGGGATAGTAGTTGTTAAAGCAAACTAGTGAGCCCTAAATTTGTGACTTGTGGATTTCTTTGAGCTTA
This sequence comes from Ilex paraguariensis, assembly GCA_963454935.2. NCBI lineage: Eukaryota > Viridiplantae > Streptophyta > Magnoliopsida > Aquifoliales > Aquifoliaceae > Ilex > Ilex paraguariensis. Next base: position 4,663 of record CAUOFW020006672.1, on the reverse strand, counting down.
TTAACTTGTATATTTGCTTGCACTACATGCATTCTTTGTTCACATATTTGTAGCCTGAAAAGTGTGCATTGTGATTTGGGTATATGAGTAAAGGTTTCCTCTATTCTCACTTGTTCAAAGAGTATACTGGGAAAAATCTCTAAGTCACTGAAATGAATAACTGTTTGTGTCAATGATTAAAAGAGCTCAGAAGCTACTATTTTCTTATTTTCTTTGGTCGATATGTGTCGGAGTTTAAATTTTGAAGGTCATAATTTACCCGTAGAATCAGAAGATGGTTCCTTTTTTCACAGTATTCCGTTGTCTGGGTGTCAACATTACTACTCATTCCCATTCCAAAATGCATGGGCCGATACTAACAACAGCTGCTTGTTATAGCATTTGTAGTTTAAGGTTATTGTGTCATTTCCTTCATTGCTCATGATTATTTATCAACTCATATATATTGTTGGTAGGGTGATTGAGGAGATTGGGTTGACAACGATGGAGCATTCTTCCGTACTCATGCCAGTCTTATTGACATTTTTAAAAGACAAGGAAAATATTGTTGCAAGACAATCCATTATTAGTGGCACAAATATCTTTTGCGGTGTATTGGAGGAGTTATCGTTGCAGGTATCACTCTTCCTCCGTCTTCCTCTCTCTCTATATCTGTTTATTTTTTTGCGCGTGTGTGAACATGAGCTCTCAGTGTTTGAAAAAACTATTTTTATTTTTTTTTAGTTTGTGATTTAAATTTTTTTCCATCCATTTCCCCTTGAAATATATGCTTTGTTGTTCACCATTTGTCTTAGGGTTACAATATCAAGCGCATGCCATGTTCTGTAAAAACTTCTTGGTGGCCCTGGATTTTTGATATCATATGGATTGGAATCTCAAATTATTATTTGGTACTTTGTGATGGACATCGGTAAAGATGACTACAAAAAGTTAGTGGTTGTCACATTGAATTGTTTACTTTGTCATGTAAAGGTTTAGTTTGCCTCTATTGCTGCGTGGGGCACACCTTTTTGTAGAGCCAATTACGTAATTATTCTCATTTGTGTGTACTTATCTAGATTACTCCCCTGGAATCATACTCAGATTTTCTGAAGTTTTTAATTGTATATGATTATGATGATGATGAGGTTTATGATAATAATAATAATAACAACAACAACAACAATAGTAATTGGTAATGACGATGATAATAAATAGTTATTAATTATATGAATACTGTGCTGTTAAGTTGAGACTATCTATGCAGGTAGTTACCATTAATTCAATTTTAGAACTAGCCTCATTTTGAGGTTTAGCATTTAATTTTATTTTTTATCTTAAGTTCCTTATGCTTCTTCTTTTGGGCAAATTTTGATTTACAATATCTTGGTTACATGTGAAACTGTATATTGTAAAATTATAGTTTCACCGGCGTGGTATAGTTGAAAGGTGGCTTGGAGAGCTCTGGGCTTGGATGGTCCGGTACAAGGATGCTGTTTTTGGCATTTTATTAGAGGTATGTAGGAGTTTACTTGTGGATTTATGGTTTCACTGACTGCCCATCAATTTTAGAAGGCTATATAATACATGGTTTTCTCTTAAATAAAGTGATGAAAACAATATTAGCTTGCTGTTTCATTTCTTTTCGGAAAATGACATAGTTCTTATTTGGGCGGGATGTGATCTCATATGCTTCTTAGATTAATATTCCTGCCTCATTTGTGGATTTTCAACTAATGTTGTTGCATTTTGCCTGTCAAAAAGAATATAGCCTTCCTAATTTAGGTTGCTGCCCTTGGAAAAAATAGCTGTTGAGATGTGGAATACATTGCTAACACAAACCATGATTCGACTCAATGTTTTAGGCTGGTACTGTTGGTTTGAAGTTGCTGGCGCTGAAGTTTTTGGAAACATATGTTTTACTTTTTACATCTGATACTGATGATTCCAAAACACCTACAGCTGAAGGTATTGCATATTTAAGGTTTCAGTGATTGAGTTATTTGACTGCATATGATATTCATTAAATGTTTAATGTTGCATTTAGCTTGTTTGCCTGACTTATCAGCCATTTTCTCTTTGGTTTTGTTTTTGGCATTCAATATCTTTGAATGTTGTTTTTGCTATAGCAATAACAAGACATGGACGAGCTTTCAATATTTCAGTGGTGGTTGGTGGTCACCCTGTTCTGGATCCACTTGCACTCACGACAGAAGCAAATAGAACTCTTGGCATTCTACTGGATTTCTTGCGATCGGCCAGTACTTTCCCTGGTTCTTTGACAATTTCTGTTGTTAACTGGTGAGATTTTACTCATTTTCTTCTCTGCTTTATGTGCATGCACATAACTTTCTACCCTTTTTACAAGCATGTGATGGGTATAGCTTAGGATTTGGATTAATATTGTGGATTTATTTATATATAATTTAGTAGTGTTTATCTTTTAGTACTAGAATTAGACTAGGAATTTAAATGATGGGGGTCGTGTAGGAGTTGGATAAATGTTGTGGATTTATTTATTAGTATTCATCTTTTAGTGGTCCGGATAGACTATGAATTTTAATAGTAGGTGTCATTTCATAGTAATGATTTGGGTCCTCAAGGAGAGGAAACTTTGACCCCAAACAGAAGTCAGTTGAATTGACAACCAATTTGTTAATGAAGAATGATGTTTGAAGATGGTAGGAAAAGTGTGGCAATGGGCAGGACAATGAATTTAACATCCAAACTGAGTTTGTTACTTAGTGTAAATGAACGTGGAAGAAACAATGCTGAGGTTATATGCCTCCTGTTTACTTCGTCGAGGATATGACTTTGCATAGATTGGATTGGAGAGGATGGATCAAATGTGGTTGGCTTAGTATAGTTGGATTATTATTCATTGAGTTGAGCAAGAAAGAAAGTGGCATGCTGAGTTTATTTATTGTGATTATTATCTGTTGTGTATAGGCCAGACTTCCTCCTTTCAATTGAGGGAAATGAAATGAATATTTAACCTTACTGACGAAAGATTACATGTTTTTTTAAGTGAGAAACCAAGTGGTCAGCATACCTATTTTTAGTTGGTGTAAGCATTTACTCGTAGGTAGTTGGTTCACTTTTTGTTTTTCATGTTATCAATATTTTTTGGGGTGAATTGTTGCTTCAACTCACGAAGATTCTTTCAATTTTTGTACGAAGAAATTTTAGAGGTGTAATTCTCGACAAATTTTATAGTTCTTTGAATGGTTGTCACTTGTTAGTATCTGTTTGGTTGAGAATTCTGTATCATTTTCTTGATCTTTTCAGTGTAAATTCTATGACACCTTGTGGGATTTGAAACTCAAGTGGACTTTATTTTGCTTGCGGCCGCTACAAATTGATTCATGGTTGAAATATTATGGTGATAAGATCTGATTATACTGTCACGTTCCTATCTATCTCTGATCACATTAAATGTCTTCATATATGTGGAGGTTTGAGTTTACATGCATATTGTATTGTTATCAGCTCTACTATTTTTTAAATTTTGAAGGTATCACCGAAGCTTGGAAACTTGTTGTGGTACTATTGCAGCATGCTGCTGTCCAGCACTTTTATGCGGAGTTAATTGACATTTTGCTTGGGACTGTTGCTGTGGTGGTCAGATAATGGGAGATAGGAGTTAGCTCATGTCAACACCATCGGGCGGTGATAGGAATGATTAAGCGATGGATAAAATAGTCTTCTCATTTGCTTAAAAACCTGTCACCAAACAATGCAGTTTATGCGTTGTAAACTATTTGAGATACCTTTTATTTTCACCATTGTTGAGTACTGAATGTGCGTACAGTTGTAGGATGCACGCACTGTTTAACATTGTATTATTGATTTTGTGAAAGTTGGTACACATTTAATGCCTACAATAAGAAAATTTCTTTTAATTCGGAATTCCCAGCTATTCAGGCTATTTGCTTCCTTTTCTAGGAATCTTTATTCTCCTGCCACTTTCCATGTGGAACTCCATATTTTTGTTGGGGTTTCATTTTTTATATTTGATCAATACTATTCCAGATCATTTAATCTGTTGATTGTCAGCTATTAGGTTACCAGTCATTCAAACTAAGGATTTTGTTCCCGTTTTTGTGGGTAGATTGATACAGTTCTTCTCCATAAACTTGTTCTTGAAATTAAATTGTTTGGTGGGTTCAGAAGCAAGGGCCAGACTAAGTTTTCCACCAATACAGAACAGTTATTTTGTACCTTTTCATCAAGCAGCTGATGTGTGCCTAAAGAAGGGCATACAATTCATTCTGGAAATATGTGGTTCAAAAGTCTTTGCTATGTGAGTAGTGAATCTGAGTGTTTCTGAATCATTATTTTCATGTGATTAGCTGACGTATCTCTTCACTTTGCTATAAAATTTAAATGTACCAATCCTGGAATTGAGAAGGCTTTCCAGCTGCTGCGAATTTATGCTAGGCGTTTTAAATAGGCGGAATGAAACAATTAGGTTCTTACAGGGTTGCAATTCATCTACCAATTTAAAAGAATATATTGATTTCAGTGTTATCATTGTTATCATCATGTCAGGCCTTGGCTTGACTCGTTTATTTATTCACCCTATATGTTTATAGCACATGCAAAATTTAGAATGCAATGTTCCTGAAACCGAAGTTTTGTACAATGCAGTTCATTTTTAAAAGAACTATGAGTTTTTGAAGAA
>CAUOFW020006671.1:0-23290 GCA_963454935.2 Ilex paraguariensis | reverse complement strand
AAATAGTCTTTTAAAATTTATTTATTGATATATAATACTTTTAAACTAATTTATCAAACTATTATGTTTGTTTAAAAATAGAATCAATAACTTTGCTTTTGTTTAACGGAGTTATTGACTCCGTTTTTGTTAAAATGGATTGATGGGAGTCAATAACTATGGGTTGTTGACTCTAATTTTTAACAAAAACGGATTTATTAATTTCATGTAAATAAATTTAAAAGTGTTCTATATTAGTAAATAAGTTTAAAAAAGATTATATTCTGGTAAATAACTCATTTGTCCAGGTGCACTATGTTTATTTATTATGTTATTTCATTTTGGTTTTTGGGCACAGTTTGCAACACACATTTTTTTGAAAAAAAAGAAGAGAAAAGTAGATTCTTTGTGACAAATTATTGGGTATAATGGTGGCAGGACATCATCACTCTTTTAGTTATTTACATGTGATTTTGTTGAATTTTTTTTAATATGTATATTGCTTTTTTTCCCCTTTGACTTGAAATTTTAGGCATGAAGCAAAGTTCATCCAAGAAGTCGTTCAATGGGTTAAAGATAAGACAACTTGGCAGGGCGTAAGTGTTGCTACCCACCTAGTTGGAATGGAGTCTAGAGTCAATAAAATTGATTGGTGGTTCAAGAATTATTCAGCCCCTGCTGGCAAACTTGTGATATGCGGCATGGGAGGATAGGAAAGACTACTATTGCCAAAGTTTTATACAATAGGCACTGTGGCACATTCAACGGAAGCAGTTTTCTCGAAAATATTAGACAAGTTTCTGAAAACCCCAATAGTATACTTCATTTGCAAAGACAACTTCTTTCTAATCTTCAAAATAAAAGAGAGAAAAAAGTTGATGATGTTTATGATGGCCACAGGAGGCTTAAACTTGTCTTGTCAAGAAAAAGAGTTCTTCTTGTTCTCGATGATGTTGAAAACGAGGGCCAAATAAAGGCAGTACTAGGTTTGGAAAGGGATTTGTTTTTCCAAGGTAGCAAAATTATCATAACAACAAGGAAGGAGGGCCTGCTAAAGAAAAGTGAAATTGATATCACTTATGACGTTGAATCACTGATGGACATTGAATCACTTGAACTTTTCAGTTGGCATGCTTTTGGAAATAAACATCCTGTTGATGGTTACACAGAACATGCAAAGAGATTTCTACGTCACTGCAATGGCATTCCTTTAGCTCTTGAAGTTTTTGGTTCTTCTGTAAGAGAGCAAAATTTGGTGATATGGGAGAGCAAATTAGAGAAATTGGAAGCTATTCCTAACTCTGAAATTGTAGAAAAGCTCAGAATAAGCTATGATGACTTAGATTGGCACGATAGAAAAATATTCCTCGATATTGCATTTTTCTTCGTTGGAAAGAAAAGAACTGATACGGTGACAATCCTGGATGGATATGATTGTTTTGTTGTGGCTGGGATTCAAAATCTTATTGAAAGAAATCTCTTAAAAATTGAAAAAGGTAAGTTGTCAATGCATCCACTGCTTCAAAGCATGGCAAAAGCAATAGTTGACGAAGGACTTACACCCCCTCAGGAGCGTAGCAGACTCTGGCGTCACAAGGAATCCTTCAAAATTTTGAGAGACAAAATTGTAAGAATCTTCTTTCTTATGTGCCTGCAATACTTTTGGTCCATTTAGTTACTCAATTAACCAATTTTCTCTTATTTTGTTTGTCTTCATAAGGGCACAGAAAAAATTGAAGGCCTCATTCTTGACATGGGAGGTTGAAGAAGATGATTTTGCTATAACAGATTTTGGTCATAATTTTTTTCAATTATTTTGGCACCGCGTAGATCCGCTTCGAGAAATTCAAGTGAGACTGACTTAAAGTTAGTGCATTTGAAAGGATGCTCAACCTTAGATTACTCAAGCTCAGTTACGTGCAATTCTCCAAAATGATGGGCTATTTCCGAGAAATTTACGATTCTTGTATTGGCGTGGTTCTCATTTAAGAGTTTTGCCCAGTGGCCTTCCTCTAAATAACTTAGTAGCTCTTGACATGCGCAATAGCAAATTGGAACAACTTTGGAAAAGAGAAATTAAGGTATGTAACGTAATTTGCTTTTGCTGTTTTAAAGGATTCTAGTGTTTAATTATTGTGTGAGTATGCAACCTTTAACCCCTCTCTCTCTCTCTATGTGTGTGTGTGTGTGTTTGTTCTAAAATAGGTTCTTGGACAGCTGAAAATCCTAAACCTCAGTCATTCCCATTATCTTAACAAAACTCCAGACTTCACAAAAACCCAATCTGCAGAAGCTGATTTTGAAACACTGTAAAAGACTGGTTGGGATTGATGAATCCATTGTGAACCTACAGAAACTTTGTCTCTTGAATCTTAGAGGTTGCATTGGTCTGAGGGCACTTCCAAGAAACATTAGTAAGGTAACATCTCTTCAAGAGATTGATATTTCCGATTGCTCAAATCTTATATTGTCAGCAAAGGAGCTCAATAAGATGGAGTCAATGAGAGTACTTCGAGCGGACAGAATTGATATAAATAAAGCACTCGGTGTGACCTACGATATTGTACCAGGAGGGAATGGATTCGTTTGGCCTTGGGTACAAAAACCAATGAAAAGCCCAAACACATTATGGACCTCTTTCCCAAGTTCTTTAGTAAGCCTAAGCCTTGGGAATTGCAATCTCACCGATGATGCTTTTGGCACGGATTTTGGTAGGCTCAATATGTTGGAGTCCTTATCTCTTGTAGGAAATCATATTCGTAGGCTACCAGATTGTGTTGGAAATTTGTCAAGACTCCAGATGCTAGATTTATCTTGGTGTCCAAAGCTCGAGAAGATTCAATGGCCAGCAATAGAAGTTAAGGAATTGAACGTTACGGAGTGCAGATCTTTGCAACAAATAACTTATGATACTAAGGCCAGTCCACTAAGCATTCAGCATGGTGCTTGCATGAGGCTATGTTACGTTCAAAATGGTTTCAAGACAAAACCTGTCAGAGAAGTTGATGTAAGATTGATCAACAATGTTGGCTTCTTCGGCTTGGACTCCATGGCAGATGTTGAAGTGATGATTGCAAATTGTATTGTGTGGAGCAGAGTGAAGCGTCCAGTTGAGGTTCTCTCTCTCTCTCTCTTTCTCTTTCTCTCTCTTCTTATTCATTCGTTAATGATTAAAGGCTAAACTGTGAGATTTATTTTACAGATTCTATGGGAATGTGGATTATTTAGCACATATTTTCCTGGACGAGAAGTTCCATGCTGGTTTAAGTATAAGACTAATGGGCCCAGAATCACATTAAATGTGCCTTCTAATCACCAAATACGAGGCTTAAATGTGTGCCTAGTGTACACACTTACCGACATCGTAAATTGGTTACAATTTCCAATAGAGGTTAAAGTCCACAACAAGAGTAAGCATCTTGTGTGGCCCTATAGGCCAAGGTGCTATGGTGTTCCAAAAGCAGATGAATATATTGTATGGTTATGCCATTTTGGGCTTGAGGTTCCACTTAAAGGAGGTGGTGAAGTGGAGGTTTCATTTGAGATGAAGGTTGAGGGACAAATAAAGGAGTGTGGGGCCCACCTTTTGTACTATGAAGAGGTAGAAGAAATAAAGCAATACTGTAATACTATGTTGTGTTACTGGGATTCGAATTATCCGCTCCTATTAGGTGCGTATCTCCTCTCCAATCATGCTTTACAAAAAGTATGAATATAATACACAAACAAGAATGTTGGCTGGGGTTTTCATGATCTTAAAATGACCCATAGATGATGGACCTTGTAGAACTGTTGGTTTTGCCCAAATTTTTAGTTTATACAATTTTGCGTAGAGCCTTTGGGCAATGATCACTATAAAACTCGGTTGATTTAGGCTGTTTTACTATCAAGAAACACCCAAACAATGTAGTTATCTTTAGGGAAATTCCTTCTAATCTGTATGATTATATGTTCTATTATTTCTATTGAACGTAGGAAGAAGAGGAAGAGAATGAAGAACAAGAAAAAGAAGAAGCAACAGAAGCAAAAGTAAAAGGGAAAGCAACAACAGAAGCAGAATAAGAAGAAGAAAGAGCTTGTATTTAATGTCGAATGGAAAGAAGAGGAGGAGGTAGAAAAATAAGAAGAATATGAAGAAAATGAGGAAGAGGATGAAGATCAATAAAAAGAAGAAGCCACAAAAGTAGAAGGGGGAGCAGCTGCAATGCAATAGATGCAGAACACGAAGAAGAAGAAGAAGAAGAAGAAGTAAGAGCATAATTAAGGCCATCTGACTGTGGTGGCTATGGGGGAATGAGCAGTCATGCCGATACTAACAAAAGCATAGAGATCAGCAATCCAAAAAAGAATGTCCAACAGAAGGTTATTGTTACCCAAACCCCCAAAAATGGAGTAAATGTTTAATGAACAATCCAGAACTGAATTCCATCTTGCAAAAAGTTGATGGGCTTTTGAATGGCTAGGGGCTATTGAAAATACTTGATTAGATGTGAGTGTTGATTTCATGTGTTTTATAATTAATATTGTCAAATGCTTTTAACGAGTGAAAAAAATATTAGGAGTAACCATTACACAACATCAGCACTGTCTCTGACATTTGAAATATTACACACATACCTATTGAGATTTGTATACGCGTAATACTTAAATCATTTCTCGCCAATATTTGTTAATACATTCATTAGTAAATTACACCCAGACCTTTTGAAGTTTATAGGTGTATTATACTTAGACTCCTTAAGTTTAAAATGTTATACATAAACCAAAAATACTCCAATAAAATATAAAATATAAATTATTTTAAATTTTATAACAAAAATTTATATTCTATAGTATCATTTATTGAAATAAAATCAAAAATAAAAATATAATTTTTCTTAAAAAATCATATTTAGTATGTAATTATACTCTCTTTTGGAATAAAACTAAAAAATCAAATAAGGAGTCTAAGTCATTCATAATAGAACATGAATATTATAACTAAAATTCATGTTCTATTATGTTATTTATTGAAATAAAATCAAAATTAAAATCAAATTTTTTTCTAAAAAAAATCATAATTAATATACAATTATACTATGTATTAGAATAAAACTAAAAAATCAAATAATATGTCAAACAATAATTGACACAATATCTTCTTCCTTTAATTAGGATAATTTAGTAGTCTAATTTAGTCGTTTGGATGATCAAATTAAATTCTGATAGACAATATAGTTTTATACTAATTATGATCTTTTAAGAAAAAAAATTAAATTTTTATTTTTGATTTTATTTCAATAAATGTCATACTAGAATATGAATTTTGGTTATAAAATTTAAAATATTTGATAATCTATCATTAATTGAAGTATTTTTGGATTAAACTTGAGGGATCTAAGTATTATACCCCTACAAACTTCAAAGGATTTATGTGTAATTTATTAATGGATATACTAACGGATATTAATGGGAGGGATCTAAGTGCTATGCGTGTACAAACTTCAAGGGGTTTGTGTGTAATATTTTAAATATCAGGGGTCTGAGTGATTAAGTAACAAACTTCAAGAAATCTAGTGCAATTCTCCCAAATTTATAATCATCTAGTCATATAATACATAATTACCTCCATGATAAAAGATAATCTCATTTTATCCAATTTATAATTTTTTATTGAATAATTACGTCATATCAGCATTAGTTTTTTCTTTTTAATTATCTTGTTTGCTCATGAAATGCTTTCTTAGTCTGGTTGGGAAAAGAAAATAGATTGAAAAAAAGGGGATGGCAACAAACAAGCAATGCACGATGGGATCCATATCCATGCTTTTGACTTTTAACTAACTTAAGGGTACTACTGGTATTGAACGTATAATATTTCGTTATAATTTTTTTTCATAATAAATAAATAATATAAAACCATCTTTCTTATTTTTTTATCCTTCCTACCAACTAAAGAGGAAAAACATCTTCCTTTCCTTTGAAAATGAAAAACTTATCGCCTCTATTTTTTATCCCTGTTATTTTTCATTTTTCATACGAAAAAAGGTTTTAAATTTTCTTAAAACTCTATTCTATAAGACCAAGAGCATAGTGTTTTGTTTTCCTTTTCATAGCCCTAAGTTCAAGCTGAAGTACTACAATATTAATTTAATAAATATCTCTGTCGTTTCCTATATATAAAAAAAAAAAATCCTAATGGATGTCTTATCCTAATAGCAAAGGTGGGACAAGGGAGAAGTGGAAGGTAGGCTTCAAATTCGATACCTAATTCATACAATTTGCCTAATTTCTTTAAGAACAAAGAAACCATGCTATACATTCATACAATTTGCCCAAAATCTAGTTGTTAAGGGTGAAAGGATATGAAATAGTTGCATATGATTGAGTTAGTTAATGAAGTCACGTGTCCTAAAGTACATGATAAAAAACACATGCAAAAGGCATGTGAGGAATCACAGCCTCTATTGCAATCAAATGAGCAGATGACCAAAGTGTTTGATTGAATAGGCCTAGTTGTTAATATGATCAACTACAAGCAAGGCCAAGCGAAGATGGCAAGTCATCTTTCGTATGGAGATCCTTAAATGAATTAGATAGCTAGGCTATCCCGAACAATAAGAGGTGGAGCTGAACTGATAAGAACGTTGCCTAAATCATAAATGAATATTATCAGCATGCCCTAATAAATAGGCGACTGAGAAAGGAGTTGTGAAAATTGGCCGAATGAGAAAGGAGTTGTGAAAATTGGCCGAAAGTACACTCAAATGTTCTTTTAAGTTAGTAAATTCAAACAAGGTATTTTTAAGGAATTAAGGACATTTCAGGGTTTTTTTTTATAGTTTAATCTAATTAAATCTTTTTTTAATTACCAGATTACCCTTAATTATATTACATTAGATACCTAAAATTAGTCAGAGATCAAAAAAACCCTAGATCATGCATGCAGAGGGCATCAAAAGTTGATTTTGATTGATTTTAATGGCGGAGTATTTGGCTTCGATATTCAAAATAGAGAAAGACAAAGTGAACTTCCCCTTCGAGTTCGAGGAATAGAAGTAAATAGTCCTCATCGTCATCGCAACTATGAAGAGCGTCCACATAGTAGCCTTGGTTTTGGTTGAATCATGGTGGGAAGAATATCCATTAGTTTGGATTACTTTTAACATCTTTATTTTGGTAAGCCATTCTTTTACGAGTAAAAAAAACACCACTTTCACATAATTGTTCACAAGGATTTTTAAGCTGAACTATTTTACGAATTTTCTTTGCACTATTGCAGCTATTTCATTTTCACAAGAGCATGGAGATAGAGTTCTCAAATATTTCCAACACAAATTTAAGAGAGAATGAGATGGAAGAAGGAGGAGAGAAAGTGTGTGAAGGAAGAGAGAGAAGAGAACGAGAGAGAAATTTAGGAGTGACAATTGTCTTGTGTTGAGTTGTGTTCGGGTCAGGTCAATTCAAGGCCGGTGCTGTTTTGTGTCTCACAGATCATGTGTTGCTTTGGAATTGTTTACAATTAGAGCTGCAGATAATTTGGCACAACTTTGTTGAATTCGGAGTTGTAGAACTAAAAATTTCTTACCACATACACTCAAACACACCCACACACCCCTTCGCCCTAGACTCATGAGTAATTGCCTTGTTTCGATGATTTTTATGATATATGGATCGTGTGAAATTTTCTTTATACAATGTTGAATGTGTTGAATTTATTGCAATTCACCTCCAGTAACACCGGATAGGCTATTACTCTTTTTCTGAAGTGAAGAAATAAGAGTTTTATGGAGAGCATTTGACCAATTATAATTCTTCATTGCATCCAAATTCTCAACGTATAAAACATATCCCCATCTTATAGATGTCTCAATGTGTATGAAAAATAGTGTTACCATTAAGAATAGACATAACAGCCTAACAACGTCATCAACGTCATTTTTTGTTGTACCACTTGCTACTTCAACTAATTGACTTTTTATCAAAGTTGAGCTCAACTTGTTATCCTTCTTGAATCTATTGGATCACAACCATCATCAATCTCAAATATTATATTCACATCACTTATTCTCAATTTAATCTCCTCCCCACCAATGTGAAATTTAAATGTATTAACATCGAAGCACAGTATTACATCCTGGATGTTACTATCACTTTTCCTACACCATGACCTGTCTAATTTTTTATCAATGATACTTTTGAATAATAACCGAAATAATGTTTTCTTCAAAACATCCTTGTGTGCTTCACTTATGTTAATGTCATCTATTGCTCTAATAATAGCAAGCAAGTTTAATCTATATTTAGGCTCATGCTTCGATTCCACCATTTGTTTTTTTCGTTTTTCCTTATGTGTTTTTCCAAGCTTAATAGATGATGTTTGGCCCATAGTTTGGTCCAACACCTTGTCTCTACGACAAAATTCATAGTTATCGTCGATCTGCTCTTCTTTTTTCCCCATCACAGCTCTGAGTTGGAAAAAGACAAAGTACAAAGTGTAGAATGTATAACAAAAGGCTAAATATAACTATAACAGTATAACCAAATAAGTGAATCAAATACAGTGTAACAATAAAACAGTGACAGTGTAACAGAAACTATAATCATACACAATTATTCAACAAGGAATAGACATTTGCATCATTGAACATTGTAATATTACTCCACAACAGCACTGTATAAACAGAACATCCAGTTCCATGTCTTATGCTTCATTTGATATGATGGAAAAATGGAATGATGAAAAATTAGACAAATAAATAAAACATTATATTTGGTAAGGAAAGAAAGTAAGAAGGATAAAAAAGTGAATAAATTAACTTTCCTTCCAACTCATCAAAATTAATCCTTTTAAAATCGGACGAAAAATGGATGAAAGGTTAATTATTTGTGTCGAGATATATCTTATTTGTCTGTATATCTTTTTATTTATACATATATTATGTATACATTAATTTCATATAAAAATATAATGATAAAATATGTATTTATATATATATTTAAAAAAATTTACAAATAAATTTAAAATTTTAAAAAATTAAAAAAGTAAAAATAAAATAAATAATAAATAAAAAAAATTTCCCATTTTAATTAGGGGTGAAAGTTTTTAATTAACACAATGACACGACTCGAACTCGGTACGAATTTTATAACACGAACTTTATTAACTTGAATACGAGCACGATACGAAAATAAATATGTCAACTCGTAACTCGACACAACACAACAAGGAATAAATACATGTATTTCTAAACAATATGGATAATTAAAATTCACCCTACAACAATGAGTTACCACAAAAGTGTACAAAATAAAAGAGTATCAAAATCAGTGTAACAACAAAAGTGTACAAATAAGTGTGTAACAAAACACACTTAATGTTACAAAACTCTTTGTGAGTTTTGTAATTTGGTGTATAATTCGACTACTTATAATTTGGTGTATAATATAATATAAATTAGATCACAAAATAGTGCAAATGAATTACATTCTGACAAACATATATATGCATATATCTTCATTCAAAACAGTTCATACCTATATTCAAGCAATTGAAAAAATAAATGTTAAATTTACAACATCCAATAAGTCCTTGGTTTTTTATAATGGGAAAAAATTTATGGTATAAAAAATACATAATTTTAAGGTTTTTGCCAAAAAACAACAAATGATTTACTACCTTCGTCTTCAATCTTCAAACATACAAAATATGTACCCAATACATGAAATTAACAAGAACTTTTAGCCAAAAAAAACCACAAAAAAAAAATTGTAATGTATTTTTTGATTTTTGGGTAACACAAGATGTTAATATCAAATATATATATATATACAAAACAAACTCAAATGGCAGTCGAACCAAGCATCAACAATGAGATTCTCCCTTCTAAACAACGAGCAACAATCACATTCAAAACCTTGAGCAACAATGCTAAATTTCGAAAACTACATTAATCTCCAACAAATGCTTTTCATTGATTCCAATGTGGCCCCAAATCCATCGTAAATCGATGTACCATGCACAGTTGAAACATTTTTCTTAGTTATGGAAGGCAGAGAGATGGTTTCGATGAAGATTAATCGATTTCTTTGGATGAAGATGAAGAGGCAGAGAGATGGTTTTCTTCGGAGAATATGAAATGGTTTCTTTGGACGAGAAGGAGACACACTTCGGTTTTGAGAAATATGAATAGATTTTGAATTAAATAATTCTAAATTTTAGTAGTTATAATAAATGTCTTGTTACAATTTTTAGGCAAAAAAAAAATTAATAAAATGGGCATTTACGTCTTTTTATTTAAGTAGCGTACTTTTTTTAAAATATTTTTTTTTGTAAATTTTTTTACAATTAAATCTAATTTGGTATATCGACAACCTAAAGTTAATCACATAATACTTCTCTTATAAATTTGGGAAAATGGACGACAAGTCTACCACTTGCACTTATTTGGTCAACAAGAAAAGACAGAAAGTTTTTCAGTCCATAAGAATAAATCCATACAAAAAGATAAACTTACTCTTATTTGAAAGGGAAAAAGATATATCTCATATCTGAAACTCCATTTTCCCTCGTTCACACAGTATTTCTCTGGCTCACCTTAATCTGTCGAGTCGTGCTTCTCTGGCAATGCTTTAAATAGTTGTTCTGTACTTTTCCTTCATCTGTGGTGATGACAAATCACTACCTCTCCATCTCTACTTCTCCATCTACTTCATCTATAATGACAACGTTGACCTTTTCCATCTGTATTTCAACTCCATCTTCATCATCTGTTGCAGCGACACATCACTGTCTATCAATCTCTACTTCTCAATCTCATTCATATGTGGTGGTGACATCACCACTCTTCATCTCTACTTCTATTATCTGTTTACAATGGCAATATTGATGATGACTCAATGGAGATTTTTCTCTCTATCCCTTGGAACCTGCAAAGAAAAATCCAATAACAAATCAACCCAAAGAGAAATTACAAAAAAGAATAAAAGAATAAAAAGAAACAAAGAAATATGTAGAGAAAAATTTCACAAGAAACTTAGAGAAAATATGTGAGAAGCTTTCATAATTTTAACTTCAATACAAATGTCGGCAATGAAGTACATTTGAATTGGATAAAAAAATATGTATATCACTCTTCAAATTGATTACAATGAGAGTTTAAGTTGACTAAATGATAGAGAAAATGTAAGAGTGAGACTCCATTATTTCAAAATTTCGGTTCCAAATTTGAAAATGACTATCTCGTTCTTGCACATGTTGTTGCAATTTTGAAAAATTCAGAGGTCCTATTCCATACTAGATTAATGTAGTTATTGAATATTTTGACTATCATCTATTTCATATCTTTTTAATTACAATAAAAAAATTATTAATTAATTAGCTTGTATATATCATAGACTTTGTTTTTCATGATTCTTTTATTTTGAATTTATTTGTTTTAATAATTTTAGATTTTTAAAGTTATTTTAAGTCAATTTATCTGTATTAATAAAACTTTAATTTTTAACATGAATTTATTTGTATTATAAACCTTATTTTCGATGATATTTTTAGGTGAATTTATTTGTTTTAATAAAATTTTAAATTTTACGATATGTAGTATAAATTTATCTGTATTATAAACTTTGATTTTCATGATTCTTTTGTTTTGAATTTATTTGTTATAATAAATCTTAAATTTTCAAAATTATTTTAGATTAATAAAACTTTAATTTCCATTATATGTAATATAAATTTATTTGTATTATAAACTTTATTTTCCATGAAATGTTTGTGAATTTACCGATTTTAACAAAACTTAGATTTTCAAAACTATTTCAAGTGTTGTTATAATATTTTTGTCACTGAAATATGCCAAATTTCACATTCAAAGACAATGGGTTTTGCCAAATTTACTGCCTAATACAGTGACATAGGTCCAATAATAAGCCCATTTCATTTTCTTAGACGCGTCCTACTGATACAACTATCTACGTAAATGCATAAAAAAACTATAATAAATGCCTAGTGGACTCATTACAAAATGTAGGCCCACTATGTCCCCCCACTAAATAACAATTCACTTAAACAATTTTCCAAGGATGCTACTGGAGAGAATAAAAAGTAGACTCAAATGTCTTCATGAAGCCGAGAAAAGCTGTCCATGTTTTTGTCCTTTAGACGCTTGCCAAAGAAACAAAGGACAGAGAAACGAATAAAACTGTGATGGACTTTATTTACGTTGGCGCATGTGATTCACAAGATAGCGAGGGAACACATTGTAACTGTTCCCTTATAGTGAACAACAGCTAAAACTTTGTTTAATATCTTTGCCCTAATGGTTATGAGATTAACCATGCTAGAAATTAGATTGACGATGGTGAAAGAGAGATTCACAGCAACATCAATCTTAGAGAGAGAAAAAATAGACATGTAGCCATAGTTATCACAATCACATCAGACATCAACCTAGCAAAAGAACTGAGTCAATAAGCAATTGGTTTGACTGTTAAATTTATTGGTCAGATTTGATGATGCATAACATTTGTTTATATAATACCTGTTAAGTATTTAATGCAATAATTAAGCATGAGACTCAACATAAGTAACACAAATTAAGTGATTCGATCAGGGTGACCTACTATACTCTAGAGGACTACAAGGAGTGTTTTATAATTCAAGAAATGTAAAGTGTTTAGATGTAAGTGAGGCTTCCTTTGTATAATGAGGCTTACAATTTATAAGAGCTTTCTAACAGATTGAGGGACCATTTCCATAACAAGTGAGGTAATTCAATGAAGGTGACGCCACGCCATTCTCGTAATCGGCAAGGCAATTTGATTTGGCGATGTGCCAAACTAATGATTGCGCCCCACGAAAATCTCCTTGCGTGTCAATTGTAGTTTGAATCTTTCAAGATAGCAAGGCTGACTCGACTGAGCTTCATTAATCATGTGGTGGACTAGACTTGTATATTTGAATTAGATTTGATCTACATTTCAAAACTGTGCCTCTGGTTTGGGTGAGCCCATCAAAATTGATCATATAATTAAAAATAAAAAAATATTGCTAACAATAAATATGCTTAAAAAACTAATATAGTTATAGAAATAAGATGTTTAATATTGTGATTACCTAATAAAAAGTCATAAATATCAATATATCATATATAAGAAATTCATATATATCAATAAAATATTAGAATTTTTAGATTTTAAATATGCGGGTAGGGTAGAAGCCTGGAAGCTGAACTATGGACCCTATGAGTTGGATTGCAGTTGATGATGAAGGTTTCAGAAAGTGGCAATTGAAATGGACTCACAGCAAGCTTTTATGCTCATTTCCCAACCTCTTGAGTTTCACCACCCTTATCGAGCTTTCATTGAGAATTGCAAAGAGTGTCTTGAAAAGTGCAGAAGTCATATTCAACATGTGCTTCGCGAGGGAAATCAATGTGCGTTATGTGTTGGCTAACTTAGGGAACAACAACTGGAGAAGAAGGTTTTTTTTACGAGAACCCCCAATGAGGTGAAGAATATGCTGCAAGCATATGCTGCCAGCATCGCTTTTGTTAGGGGGCAGTAATAATGGTCCCCTTTTCATATCTTTTATTTTCTATTGTACTCACAAAAAAAATACAAAATCTATATAATGAAGTATAATACAATTCAAAATTTAAAAGATAAACAAAATTATTTTTATTTTTTGAGGTTGAGATCAGTTTAAATTTTACTTTAAAGTTAATCCGACGGCTAATATTAACACTCCAAATTTACTTTTCAAGGATGTGTTTGGAGTGATTTTATAAAAGCTTTCTAGAACCTATAATTTATCATTAGTACTTTAAAAAAAAATAATGTTTGAAATCACTCTGCCACCACTGGCCCACTATCACAACTATCCCCACCACCACTATTGTCACCCCACCACCACCACCATCGCCATCGTTGTTGTAACCACCACTGTTGCCACCCCACCACCCTCATCACCCCACCACCACCATCACCACTATCACCACCATCAACCTACTATAACCACCATCGTCTCTACCCACCACCACCTCGATTGACCCACCACCACCACCATTGTCGACACTCCATCACCATTTCTGCCATAACAACCATCACCACTACTACTGTTGCCACCGTCACTGTTGCCACTCTCACCTTTCATCATCGCCCCACCAGCACCATTACCCCCACTTCCATCTCCACCGACCAACCACCATCGCCCCTGCCACCAAGCCCACCGCCGTCACCCCACCATGACTTTTGCCACAGCCACCACCACCACTATCGCCACTTAACACCAATTTCTATCATCGTTGTTCACCACCACTACTCACCACAATTATCATCTTATTCTTATATTTATTATCATTACTACTACCACTATCATCTCACTATCACTGTCGTCCACCCATCAAGACCAACCACTACTATTGTTGCCCACCACCACCCACTATCACAACCCATCACCACCCGTCGTCATCCACCATCATTGTCAGTTACTATCACTCACTTTCACCACACCTACCACCACGACTACCGTTATATCCCACCAATGCCGCAACCAATTGTCACCCACCACCACCACAACCATTCTTCACCTCCATCACACTGTCACTCATAAGTACCGGTCGTCGCCTAGCACCACCATCGTCATAACCCACCATCGTTATCACCACAGTCATCGCCCCACAATCACCGTTGTCACCCATGATTGCCATTACCATCATTTTCACCCAAAACTCAACACCTCCATTATTGTTGTCACTCCTGGTTGCCACCAGAACCACAGTTATCGCCACTCACCACAACCATCGCCGTCTCCCACCACTACTGCCACCGCTCAGACCACTACAAAAAATGGTGCTTAAATTCTTTTCTCTCTCCATTATATTTGTAATTTGATTTTAGGTATAAATACAAATATGTTTATTTTTTATCTTTTTTTTATTACTTCGTACCTTCAAGTACGGACAAATACTAGCAATATAATAAAATAAAAAATTATATATGTCATGTTTTTATTAAATGAAAGATTGAGTGATATAACAGTATACAAAAATTATTTTTTCATACCTTAAACGAACCCTAAATTGAAAATATTTAAATTTTAGGTATAGAAATAGGTCTGCAGGCGGTAGCCATATCCTAGAGTTTTGTTTTTCTTACAGCAATAACTTGTCGAACATAATCTTGTTGGTTAATCTTGATTCTATCAACTAGTAGGTAAATAAGTTAACCCTTGTTAAGGTTAAGTTGATTTCTTATAGAGTGCTTGTTTATTTATTATTGATGCGTTATTCAAAAGATGTAATAGTTAATTATTTATGTTGTAATAGTGATTTATCGATGTTTCTAAAAAAATCTCATCGTAGCAATTTTAATTTAAGTTTTATGAGAAAAATATAATTTAATTTTTTTAAATAAAAAATAACATTTATCTAAAATATGAACTAACAATAATACTATATGTATTTAATTTAAAAAACTAATTTGAAAATCTAATTTATTATTGTCATTGAATTAGCACATACTAGATAATGTTAAAAATTGAGATCTATTAATAATCTAATAATAACAATGATTTAAATTTCCAGATTAGATCCCAATAGTATTAATCTGATAAACTTAATTTTTTTTATAAAATTTTTAATGGGATAAATTTCAATTTTAAATTTTTTTTAAAAAAATTCAAATAACATTCAAAACTTTTCAAAATTTCAGCGGTAATTACGCAATTCGTCGTCATTACGCTAAATGGTCTAGGTTTTGACTTGTCCCACGTCATGGCTAGTCTAGTGGTTTTGGTCGGGTGCAGCTCATATGCTGTAACAAAGTAACAGCAAAACGGCAACGTTTTCATAAGTTTAACACAGTAAAAATATTTCCCCAAGCGTCTAAAGTCTTTTCTATTTCTTTCACTCTCTCCGGCCAAACAACTTTGCAATCTCTTAACTCCAAGTCTCTGTATTATACCTTCAAAACCCGTCAGCGTCTCTCTCTCTCTCTCTCTCATCTTGATTTTATTAGTAATTCTCTCAATAAAATCTATCCTCCACAAAACATAACCAGTGTTGTCCTCCCCTAAAACCTAACTGAAATCCAACTATTTTGATGTTGCACAAATTCAAGAGGCCTGGGCCCAATCAAATCCCTAACCACAATAAGTTTGTTTGGTGTTCAAACTGTGCGTGCAGGATCTTGCACAATATAAAAAACGAAAACAGATCTCTCCCTTGGTGAACTCGAGTGAGTCAGCTGAGTGACCAACCACGCTGCTTGTGAAAGCCTGTGAGATCCGGTGGTGACCTGGAACGGTAACGGGAGACCCTCGTGAACTGAAGGGATGATCCAGTAAGGCTGGGAAAAGGTTCCTGGAACAAAGTAGAACAAGTTAGAAGGGCGCCAGAGTGTTTTCCGGCTTATCCCCTCCGACGATCAAGTCAGCTTTTGAAAGGGAGAGGAAGAAGAAAGCACTGAGTATCTCTCGTAGTAAAGAGTTTTTTGTTGCATACCGTCTTGCCTTTTGCAAGGAGTATTTATACCTCAAAAGCTCATGATTGTTGTCAGTGTAGTCAGTAGGTGATCATTAGGTGCAGGCAGTGTACGCACTGATTCTGATGAGGAATGTCTTCTCTTCTTAACTGGTCGGGGTCCTGAGCAATCAATGCTGCGTCATCGGGATGCCGACGGTACAATGAACTCCTCTCGGGGAGGATGCAATAAATGCTCTGTATTAGGAACATTTATTGTCTTTCATTTCCGAGCCTTACCGCATTGAATGCAGTCTCGTCAAGGGAATGGTGTAATTAATCGTTTGTTTTCTCAAGTCGCGTGTCAGCAACGGCATGCGGTTTTTCTGTCTTTGATGTGACATTATATGCCACGCGTCCATCCCCCATTGGCTGTGGCCCCTGCATTCCTATGCGTTCTGACACCAATTGTGTAAGACGAGGTCATGATGAATAACCTAGACTAGCCAAGGCTAATGACCTGTACGTCAATAGCTTATTCTGGAGCAGAGGAGGCGTCCAGGACGGGGTATCTCTCGGCACCGAGGAAAGGCACATCTCAGAACCGAGGGAGGTATACCGACCGAGGCACCAAATCAGACCGAGGCTACGTGTCGGTTGTAAAACGTACTGAATGCCATGATCCTATATGACGAGTACCTCGGGAGCGAGGGACCTTTGTGAGCTGATGGTGCTTGATCTTAGCAACAGTGTTTTGGTAATACCGAGGACACGTGTCTTCATCATGGAGTTTTTCAGAAAAGTCCCATCAACTGCCCCCAGTCTTCGATCTTCTGACACTGAGGGCACGCGTCGTAAGGAGACGAAGGGTTTTCCAACAACCACAACTGCTTCATCATTGCCTCGAGCCGCTTTTCCCTGCTTAGGATGTCATGCGCATTAAATGCGTCTTTTCGTGTTTTGCGCCCAATGATGAAACTGACACTATATAAATGGGGTTCCTCTTCCATTTTCTTATTTCGCCATTCCGAACTTCCTCAAGAGAGCCTTTTCCTGAATCTTCGCCGGAGATCTCTTTCCTTCCCCATTGTCAACTGCCATTTTTCCTTAAAGTTTTAAGGCCAGCAGACCCATCGTTGCTTCTGAACTTTCTGGAAGGAGTCGCCTAAAGTTTTCCAGAAAAAACTCCGTTTGACATTCGGGTGAGTCCTAGTATCTTTCCTCTTCTCTTCCTCCTATCCCTTTTTGTTTTCCGATGACTGGAGGTGTCTCCGGTTGATACTTAGCGACTAATCCTCGGGAAGCTTCCTCAGGGATTTTTAAGGAAAAACACCCTCCACTTTCTCACTTTCTTAGAGATGCCTCGTCGTCGCCCTGCTCTCGAGAATCCTCAGGCTGGTTCTTCGGGGTCGGGGAAGTATAAAGTAAAGGGTGGTGAGCAGATTAATAGGTTTAAGGTCAAGTACAGCATTCCCCCGTACGTATACATAGAGGATTATGACCCGGTGGTGCACTCTCCTACCCTCGGGGCCGAGGATGCTATGCCCTTTTATACTAAGGCCATAATAGAGGGCGGAATTAGGTTTCCTTTACCCCCTTTACTTCTCCAGTTCCTCTCTCACTTCCACCTCTTCCCCGGGCAGTGTTGCCTTAATGTCTTCAGAATAATTATGGGGGTCTTAGAGCTCAATAGGCGTCTCGGGATAAATATTGGGCTAAACGATCTCCTTTTTTGTTATTCCATCTTGAGAGTCATGCCTCAACAACACTTCTACCTCAGAGCCAGAGACCCCTCCATGTATCTTGTAACTCATCTTCCGACTCGGACAAGGGGTACAAGGACGATATTCTTATCTTCAAGGGATCTTGGCAGAGAGGTTTTGGTCCCGAGTATAACGGCTTGTTATGCCCCTTGGAATGGAGAACGACAAGTACGTCGGTTCCTTCGGGTTTATTATTTTGTTCTCCAGATTTCCCATGTTCATGACTACTTTTTTGTTTGTGCAGATGTCCCTGCTCGGGAAACAGCTCCTCCCCCTCGGTCGCTGGTGAACTTTGCCGACCTAGTCACGGTTTGGAGATTTACTGGTGACAACGGGTTCAGCCGGGCTGCCCATATCCTGCTGAATTACACCCCCGGGTATAAGAAATTTTCACAGCTTCCTCAGCCTTTTGAGCCTTCGCGGTGGTCTGAACTCTTCGATCAGGCGGCGAGGCAAGAGGTCGAGGAAAACTTGGAAGAAGACCCTGATCGGGCTTGGAGGCAGAAGTAGAGGGAGAAGTTGAAGAGCTCGGGGTCAGAGAGGACTTGTTCCTTCGCAGGCCGAGGTGGGGACTTCGGGGAGAGATTCCTGGCCGGACTTCCAAATCCTACAATCTCTCGACGTCGAGGACGCCCTTGAGGTAGCAATGTCCGGCGCGCCCGTATTGATTTAGGGTTCCTCAGGCAGAGGCAAGCCCTCGCTGCTGGGAGGGGACGAGGATCGGCCGGTGGGACCCCATCTGCAGGGACCAGCGTCACCCCCTCCTGAAGAGTCGTCAGTCGGGGTCAGGTGCGTGACCGAGATCCTCAGATAGAGGAGGAGAGGAGGGTCAAACATAGGCACGACGACCTTGGGAGGGGGTCCAGGGCCTCCCCCGCTCAACAGCAAAGTGGGAGAGGCCGTGGGTTACCTCCTGCTCCTCAGCAACAACAACTGCAGTGACAACCACAGCAACAGCAATAGCAACAGCAACAGCGGCGACAGCAGACTCCTCCTATTCTGCAGACAGTGGAAGCTGCGGAGTGGAACCCTCGATCCACTGATCACATGGACCGAGTGATCAGAGTCGACAGTTCCATTTTGCAGGACCCTCATGTCGCCAATGCAGTGAGTGAGACGCTGCATTTCGAGGCCGACATGGCGGCTCACAGGGGGCGATCAACGAACGTGTTGTTTCGCTCTATCATCCAGAATTCCCTGGTGGTAAGTTCATTTTTGCTTCGGTTTCTTCTCTCTCGCTTTCCATTTTTGTGACACGCCTTTTCCCTTCTTTGCAGGCCACCCAACAGATCTCCATAATAGCTGCGCGGTACCATGGGTCTAGGATGGACCTCCAGCGGGTCCGAGAGCAGAAGGAAGAAGCGGAGGGGGCCCTCGCCAGAGCTATGGAGGACGTAGCTGCCAGGGATTCTACCCTGGCGGGGGCAGGCTGCTCAAATTGAACAACTCCTCAAGGATGCCGAGTTGGCTAAGGTTGGCGCTAAAAAGCTAAGTGCTGCCCTTGCCGATGCTGAGGGGAGGATCACCGAGCAGACGCGCGCGGCTCTCTGCGGCGGAGGAGAGGGCGGTTGGCTCAGAGGAAAGCTGTCTGGCTCTGACCCAGGAGCTGGACAGGATCAGGGCCGAGGCACTGAACAGGAAGTCGGAGGAGCAACTCCGAGAAGAGTTCGCCGATGACGTGCTCCCTGCTCTTGAGGAAAACAGCAAGGAGTTCTTCAAGAAAGGGTGGGACGAGGCGCTCCAGTCTGCTGGAATCCCGTCAGACTCCCCGCTCTTCCAGATGCACAAGTACGTGCCCTCGGTGGAGATGGAACGGGCCGAAGCAGAGATTGCTGCCGAGGACGAGATCCTAACGCCGGTGCAAGTTTCGGCGGATCTGCCCGAGGCAGTAATAGTGGACTTGTCCGAAGAGGCCCCGCCGGACCATGCCCCTGATCCTCATGTTGCTCAAGGTCTCTCTGTTGCCGAAGTACCTCTCCTTCTGCCTGCTCCAGAAGCTTCTCAACCTCTTTATGCTGACTCGCCCTCGGCTGATATTGTGGAGATGCCCGGGGCCAGATGAAAGCCCCTTTTCTTTTTGATTGTACTCTTTTTTCTTTTGTAGCCTTTGGGGACGCAAAGCCCCTCTTCTTGAAATAAAGCACGAGTATTTTTTTTCCTTTTTTGCGTACAGTAGTGTTTTTTTTTTTTGAACTGTCTTCGGGGGCTTGCCCATTCAAGAGGCACGCTCTTGTATTTGCTTCGGGGACAGGAGTCCTTGAACTCTGTCCCCAGGGCCTTGCCCTTCCAGGAGGCTTGCTCCTGTATTTGCTTCGGGGACAGGAGTCCTTGAACTCTGTCCCCAGGGCCTTGCCCTTCCAGGAGGCTTGCTCCTGTATTTCTTCGGGGACAGGAGCCCTTGAACTCTGTCCCCAGGGCCTTGCCCTTTATCTTTGTCGTTGGTAAGCACTGAGGGAGAGAATACTTCAAAAGTAATATTTCTTTAGATTCATCACATTCCATGGTCACATTACAAGTTTTCCATCCATGCCTTCTAATTTGTATGACCCGGCGCCCCCGATTGATATCACTTTGTAAGGCCCTTCCCAGTTAGGTCCCATTTTTCCTTCTGTTGGATCACGGGTATTGGCCGTTACCCTTCTGAGGACCAGATCGCCTATTCGGAATTCTCGCGCCTTGACCCTTCTGTTGTATAGTTGGGAAATCTTCTCCTGATACTTAGTTATCCTCAAGGCGGCTGCCTCCCTTATTTCTTCCACTAGATCCAAATCCAATCCAAGTTGACGGTCATTCCCCCCTTCGTCGAAAGCTTGGTCCTTATGGTCGGGAGTCCTACTTCGAGGGTATAATTGCCTCCATTTCGTATGCCAGGGAGTATGGGGTTTCCCCTGTCGAGGACCGAGGGGTGGTCCTGTACACCCACAAAATGTTTAATAGTTCATCCGCCCATTTTCCCTTGGCTTTCTCCAACCTCTTCTTGATCCCATTGATAATTGTTTGTTGGAGGCCTCTGCCTGCCCGTTGGTTGGGATAGGCAGGGGTGGAGTAGAAATTACGGATTCCGAGTTGCTCATAGAAAGACTTGAAACGCCCGCCGGTGAATTGAGTCCCGTTATCCGACACCAGTGCCCGGGGAATCCCAAACCTGATGATTATGTTCTCCCAGACGAATTTTTGGCATCTATGTCGCGGATATGAGTCAACGGCTCCGCCTCTACCCACTTGGTGAAATAATCTGTGGCCACAATGAGGAACTTCCTATTTCCCGGAGCCTTAGGCAGGGGTCCAACTAAATCGAGCCCCCACTGGGCGAATGGCCAAGGGCTGGTCAGGGGGTGTAAGTCCCCCGCGGGTTGCCTGATTGCAGGGGAGAACTTCTGACATTGGTTGCATTTTTGGACGTATGCGCGCGCATCCCTTTGCATTTGCGGCCACCAATATCCCTGAGACATGATGCGGTGTGCCATTGATCGCCCCCTAGAGTGCCCCCCGCATATTCCTTCGTGTACCTCATAGAGAAGGTCTCGTACTTGGTCTTCTTGGACGCATAACAAGTAGGGTCCCGAGAAAGACCTCCGATACAGTTTTTGATCCGAGAGACCCAAAATCTTGGGGCTTTGAGTTTTATCTTCCTTGCTTCCTTTGAAACACTCCGGGAGATCTCCTGTTGTTAGGAACCTGAGAAAGGGATCAATCCAGCTGGGCGGCTTGTGTGCGTCTGGATGACCATTGCCTCGGGAGCATGGTCTATGCAGGATGGGGAAGATATTCAATGGTGATCCTGCGCGACTGGGAGGAATCCACCGCCGAGGCTAGACAAGCCAGAGCGTCGGCATGTGTGTTCTTGTCTCGGGACACTTGTTTGATTTCAATCCGGCCGAACCTTCGGATTACAGTCGTCGCCTGGTGATGGTAGGCCTTCATCCTAGGGTCCCTTGTCTCAAACTCTCCGTTAACTTGATTGACTACCAGCATAGAATCACAATGCACGATTAAATCGGTAACTCCAGTCGCCTCAGCTAACCGAAGTCCTGCGATGAGGGCCTCGTATTCAGCTTCATTATTCAAAAGCTTGAATCCCAGCCGAACGGCCTGCTCCGCAATAATCCCATCTGGAGAGGTCAGCAAGATACCGATCCCGGACCCTTACTATTTGACGAACCGTCCACACACAAAAGCCATGACGATCCTTCACAATTCGTTGGAGACGCTAAGTCGGGAGGGCGGTCCTTCTAGAACGGGATGCTCCCCCGAAAACTCAGCTATGAAGTCTGCCAATATTTGACCTTTTATCGCGAGTTCAGGGTTTGAAATGAAGTCGTGCTCCCCCAACTCTACTGCCCACTTGGAAATCCTTCCGGAGAGTTCTGCTTTCCTCAAGATCGCTTTAAGGGCTGATCGGTAAGGACAGTGATTGGGTGCGCCTGGAAATAATGCCTCAGTTTTCTTGCAGTGGTGACCAGGGATAGAGCCAGTTTCTCTAGGGTAGATATCTTGTCTCTGCGTCAGGAGCGCCTTGCTTATATAATAAATCGGCTTCTGGCGGTGCTCATTGCTCACGAATAAGTACCCCGCTTACCGCAAACTCAGATACTGCCAAGTACAAGAACAACATCTCCCCTAGATGGGGAGCGGTTAAGGTCGAAGAGGTCCTTAGGTATTCTTTGATTCCAGCCAGGCGTCCTCGCACCCCCGGCTCCACATATCCTTCCAGCACTCTTGATTGCTCCGAAAAGGGTTTGCATTTGTCCGAGGAGCGTGAGACGAACCGGTTAAGTGCTGCCAGCATCCCTGTGAGTTTCTGGACTTTCGGACAGTGCGGGGGCTCCGGATGTCCGGGATCGCTTGAATCTGATTCTGGGTTAGCTTCGATTCCTCGTTGAGTGACCAGGTACCCGAGGAATTTACCTGATTCCACTCCGAAATGCACTTGCCGCATTCAGCTTCAGCCCATACTTCCTGAGGGTGGAGAAGGTATCCGCCAAATCTGTCAGATGATCACAACTTCGTTTGCTCTCACCAATATATCGTCAATGTAGACCTCCATGGTGTTGCCGATCTGCTTTTTGAACATCCGATTCATCAGTCTTTGGTATGTTGCCCCGGCGT